>VMDO01015264.1:0-51840 GCA_007922755.1 Pedetes capensis | reverse complement strand
TAAAATTAAGTCTTGAAGATGGAATATAGTAGTCAAGTATATATGTATTAAAATTATAACGAGACCTTTATAAAAATTGCCAAATTGTTGTCTAAATAAGCTCTGCCAGGTTGTATTTTTAACTAATATCCATTTCCTGAGTTTCCATCAACTTGTTAGCAATCTCTGAATTATTGCCAAATTTATACAAAAACATATATTTATTTGGAAGAAATATATGTAATTATTTTTTGCGCGGTACTGGGGGTTGAACCCAAGGCCTCATGCTTGCATGCTTTGTAAGTGCTGGACCACTGAGCTGCACCCTAAGCCCTTTTTTTTTTTCACTTTTTGAGACACGGAATATCCAGAGCACGAATGTAGTTGATGCTGTGATTAGTGTTTTGAAATGAACTCCGCCAGTTAATAACCCTCTGGCCGGGATCTCTGTGTCCTCCTTAATTTGAAGCCATCGATCTGACACCTGATTTCTCTGGACTGCTTTTGATCAAAAGAAGGAGCACATCGCCATTCAGAAGTCTGCATGCCGCACCTGAATTAATTAACAGGGTGTACTGTAATGCAGTGGGGATTGAAGTCAGTGTTGGGGAAGAAGCATAAAGATTTTGTTTTTTTTTTTTTTACCCAGAGAGCGTCCCCTCTCCTAGCGGTAATAGAAATAGTGATGTCCCAGGGGATATTTCATGGAATGTGAGAAGTTGTCAAATCATGCATTTCCTTTTGTTTGTTTGTTTTTGTTTTGTTTTTTGGTTCTACTTGGGGGCTGAACCAAGGACCTTGCATATACTTTGCAAGTGCTGTGCCACTGAGCTACACTCTCAAAACCCTTTTTTAAAAATTTCGTTTTGAGACAGGGTCTTTCTAGATTGCACAGGCTGCCACTGACCTCGAACTCACGATCCTCCTGCCTCTGCCTCCCGAGCCTCTGGGATGACAGGCGTGCGCCTCCGCGCCCCGCCAAGCCTTGGGCTTCCTCTGCGCCCTGCTGAGGCGCCCGCTTACGCTCTCCCCCTTCTTTCTCTTCCAGTCCCAGCAGAGGTGCATCGTGATCTTCGCCCTGGTCTGCTGCTTTGCCATTCTGGTTGCGCTGATATTTTCAGCTGTGGACATCATGGGAGAGGACGAGGACGGGCTCTCAGAAAAAAATTGCCAAAATAAATGTCGGTAAGAGGTAACAAACAGAGATTCTCTTTTAGGGGTGGGCAGAGAGGTGAAAGAGGGCCCAGGACGGTGAAGAGAAAAGTACCCTAAACCTGGAGAGCGGCCCCTTCCGGTGTTAGGCAGAGGCGTGGCTCCGTCCACAGTCGCTTTTGCTTTTTGAGCAGGGAATAAGCTTGAGTAAGGATTTGATTGGGGCTGGGATTTAGCTCAGTGGGTAGAGCGCTGCACTGCAGTCTCTGAGGTCCCGAGTTCAATTCCCAGCACCGCAAAAATGGGAGAAGGGCCTGGCAACCCACTCCCAAGGCAATCCCGAAGCACTCAGCCATTGAAAACCCTATGAGTCACTATGAGTCGGATACCGACTCGATGGCACCTAACAACAACAACAACAACAAGGATTTGATTCTCTTCACAGTTTGGCTAAAGAGGGGCTGGGCACTGAGCTCGTTTGGTGACGTGCTTGCTTAGCATGCACTGAGGCCCTGGGTTCGATCCTTTGCACCACCAAGAAAAATAAAGTGAAGAGAGCAAAAATATAGGAACAATGTGCATACATCGAAAAGTAAAATTTAAAAGTCCACGTTCCATGACATTTCTGCTCAGTCTGGTAAAAGCAAAATACACGTGTATATGCAATCTATGAGATACAGTCTGGCCAGACTATAGGCAGAGGGCCGGCCCACCAAATGAAGCGTGTTGACGGTCTGCCTTTCTGGAGACCTCTGCGTGTGAGGTTTCGATGAGGAACCTGGAAAACGTGAGTTCCCTGTGGTCAGAGGCCACACCAGGTGTGACACCAAATGGAAGTTGGCGTGCATGCCTCGGGAAAATCCATCATGTCAAGTTAGGGATCTGAGAAGGTAGCGTGTCCGTGAGTAGACAGGAGCCTCCTTGCTCTGCTCCAACTTAGCTCGCAGTTTGTTTTTGATCTAGAAGTTTCTACAGCTTTGCCAACAGCTTTAGATTTGTAAATAGTCGTGTGCCACATAAGGTCATATTCTGGTTAGTGATGGATCCTGTAGACAACAGGGGTCCTGTAAGACGATGCTGTCCAGTGATGTCATGACTCATTGTGACGTTCACACAGCGAGAGCCACTAAGGGTGCCTTTCTCAGACCGTGTTCTCGTCTTTACACGATACGTGACTGCTTTGTGTCTCTTTGGTTACATTAGGTAGCATCTCTCTGGGGTTGTTCCTGACAGGCTGATGTGTCATGGCATGATTTCAACTGCATATTTTTTCTCCTGTACCTCTTTCCTAAGCTAATACCTATTGATTGATTGATTGAGGTTAGGGGCAGGTATAGAGAGTACAGGAAGCAGGTAGATGGATGAGGTCTATTTTTACATATGTATTGCTGCACAGTTGAACCTTGCCCACAAAATTACAACAGTCATTATGAATTAGAGCTGCTGATGAATTTAAGTTGTAATTTTTGCCTGTGGAGAGGCTTAGGCTCTGTGCCTGTCATTTCTACCTTAAGCTCAACAGCAACCTGGTAACGTGCATATGAGTTTTATCCTGGATATTTTGCCTTGAGGTTGAATGTTCTGGCATAAGAAATGTCCTGAAAAAGCAATTGAGTTATTGTTTGCTTTTTTTTCTTTTTTACTTATGTTCCATTATAATCCAGTTACCAGGCAACAAGTATTACACAGAGAACAGACTATACAAGAGAGAAATCAGCATACATTTTGAACCTTATTTCTTCAGGTTAGAAAGGTGTTCCATAAATATATTTATTTCCCAGACTCTGGGAGAAAAACTGTACTGGGATTATTAAAAGGAAAGCACTAGAACATTACTGTCTTCTTCTGCTAGTGCATTTTATTATACCTCAGATATGAATGCTCCATGGACAATGGCTAAATGACTGATTTTATTGAGGGGAAAAACTTTACCTGTCTCTCTCATCTTACCTTACAGTTGAAGACTGCTGTGTACTTTAAATGCAAACCCCAGCACCTAGAAAGCAATTTTATATGGGTCAAACCATCAAAACTTCCTTAACACAAAATACCCAAGACTTTTCAATGTCTATTACCAAGTATCAGTAGGTTTCAACAGAAAAGAGACAGCCTTAGAGTTATAGTTCATTTTACTTAAGGAAGTTGTCATTTACTCGAACTGTTACTTTTAGCTCACACAACGGGAATTTGGGTCTGGTTATATCTTCTCTCTCAGTCAATAACTATATGCTGATGCCCAATGCTGATTCTCCCTCCATCTAGAAAATACGCTTCTAGTTCCCGCCCATTTTGCTTGATTTCCCGGGGCTAGTTGGAATCTCTACTCTGGTTACTGGGCTGGGATTTAGCTCAGCTGGTAGAACGCTGCTCTGCAGTCTCCAAGATCCCGAGTTTGATTCCCAGCACCCCAAACATGGGAGAAGGACCTGGCAACCCACTCCCAAGGCAATCCAGAAACAATCAGCCATTGAAAATGCTATGAGGGTCGCTGTGAGTCAGACACGACTCGATGGCACCTAACACTACCACTCTGGCTACTAGATATCACTGCATTTGCAGCCATGGTTTCTGGGACTTGTAGCCCCGCTGTACCTTTCTCTCTGCCGTAAGCTCTTCCTGGTGTTCTGGGTTTCTGTTCTGCATTCTCAGCCGCTTCCATGGTGCTTTCTATGTGTTTGCCTGGAGGTGGCATCTGGCTTCCCCAGCCTCCTTCCCTGGAGGCTTGGGCGGTCTCTCCTCTCTCCAAGGCCCAGGATGAGGAGGTGGGTCCTTGTAACGCCTCGTGCCCCAAACCCACTTCCCATGCCATCCTCCCACCATCCTTTCTGGATCCGTCTCTTGTGAACTTGAAATTTTCTTACAGCATCCACTTCCCCTTTGCCATCATAGACAACATCATCTTCTAACTTCCCAGACTCTCTCGCCCCTTCTTTTCTGCCTAGTAGGTCTTTCAACCATCAACCCCATCTCTTGCCAACAACCTTAGTAACTTGAAAATGTACTACCCAACTCATTCACTTACCCTTTGTCAACCACCTGCCATCAGTGAATGTCATTTCAACCTCACTTTTGCACCTTCCTGCCTAACCTAGTAAACAACCATTGACTTGGAAATCTGGAAGATCTGAATGCAAATTCACATCCTTCCTCTAACTCTGTTAATTTGGACAAGATATTAATTGAATTGCTTCATTCATCGCCTACGGGGAGACCCAGTAAGGAGTTATAGTTCAGAGACTGCCTTGGCCCAAGACCATGGTCAGAATACGCCATGGGAACATCGGGGAGGCTGAGCTGCACGCAGTGGAAAACATACACCTGTCCTTGGAATCAGCTCCCTTCAGATGGATTATGAGGGCTAGTTCAGTCTCATTTCCCTTACAGTCTCTCTCACAGGTTTATGAGGATTCATTGAGTTGTATAAACCCATAGCAAAGCGTCAGGAAATATAACAAGCAATCTGTAAATGTTCATTCTCTCTCTTTTCTTTCCAAAGAGTTCAGAAATCCCTCCTTTATTCCAACTAACCTCTTCCATTTCCTCCCTTACCCCTAATCTACACACGATCTCAATTTTAGCCTTTGGTCCTGGGGAAACCCATAAAGACCAACCACATGAGCACAGGGTATTTTTTCCTGAGCTGCACGTAGAGAGGGAGCCAGCGGCATAGTGTTGTTTTGCAGAGACTGCAAGGCGGGCAGAGTAATGGAAGGCTTCACACTGGGACTTTCCCAGCCGGCTGCGAAGCCTCGGTCTCACGCTGCCCATGGTGAGTGGCCTCAACCCTTACGTTCTAGAGAGCTGTCTGCTCTGATTCTTAGACTCTGCCCTGGCCACCGCGGGCTGGACTTCTCCCCCTGTTCCCTGGACCCAGCTCCCCCCGGGCACAGAGCCAGCATCCAAGCCTCCTGGCTTCCTCCTCTCAGAATCGCCATGACTTAGCTCAGTTTGTGAGTTCGAGACCTTCCTGGGCTGCATGGCCAGTTCCAGGCCAGTCTTGGCTCTGTACACAGTGGGACCCTGTATCAAACAATAACAACAATGAAAGACTGCTATATGGCACTGGCTTAGAACACAGCCGCCGAGGTTCCTATGGAGTCACCGGTGACAGAGGCCGGATGACCTAGAAGGAAAGCATTGTTAACCATAGCCTGCGTGTAGGAAGGTGAGCACCTGCCACGTTTAGTAACGATCTCGCCCTCGCCCCAAAGAAGAATCTTCTGTGCAGTGGTTGAAGGTCTGCGGGTTCCAGATAGGTGGGTGCCTTGGCTTTCCAGTGTTGCAAAATACAAACAAACAAACAAACAAAGTCCTCTTCTGGAGTGGGCATCTATGCCCATTCACATAGGATGGCTGAGCTGTAGCCCAGTGGATCTGCAGACGCCATGAGTGATACGGGGTTCTGTGAGGGTGAAAGTGCCCGCTCCCTCCCCGCTGGGGCCTTCTCCCGTGATGTGGGCAGGGGGTCTTCAGTGGGGGGAAGGAGGCTTCGTGTGTCCTTGCTTACTTCACTGTGCACCTCACTGATACAAGATAAACGTCTGTGGGCACCCAGGCCTGGAGAGAGAGGAGGCAAGAGCAAGAGAAAGTTCCAGAACTGAATGTCAAGGAGGGGGTTGATGTATGCTTTCAAGAGAAAGGAACTTGCTGAGGAGTTGTTAAAAAGAAATGGAATGGCCCTGTTAGCTTTTTTTCTAACTAGCATTGAATAAATTTCTCTTAATAATAATTAGAAGTGGAAGATAAAAGCTCAATTTTATTTTTTAATTTTTACCTTGTATTTTTGTGGTACTAGGGGCCTGAGCTCAGGCCCTCACGCACGCTCGCAAGCGCTCTTCCACTGAGCTGCATCCTCAGCCTGTTGTTTACTTTTTATCTTGAGACAAGGTCTTGCTAAGTCATGCAGGCTGCCGCTGACCTCAGACCTGCAATCCTCCTGCCTCCTCCTCCAGAGTCACTGGGATTAAAGGCATGTGCCACTGCTCCTGGCAAAAGCTTAATTTTAAATGAAAGAAAAGAGAAACTCCCAAACACTTGTAAAAACAGATATTTTTATGCTCTGAGCAATGGGACATATTCACGTTTCCATTTCACCATTGAGTCCCAATTCAAGGTTACTGAATTATAAGAAATTTGGTCAGCCTCATACCCAGAAGCCTGCAGCCATACCACTGTGGCATCCAATCCCATCAGATCTCAGAAGCTAAGCAGGGTTGGGCCAGGTTAGTCCTTGGATGGGAGACCACCTGGGAACACCAGGCTTGAGAGGAGGACCTGGCAGCCCACTCCCAAAACAATCAGCCATCAAAAACCCTATGAATAGCAGAGAAGCACTGACGTAGTGCCGGGCATGGCACAGCATCAGGGAGTGTTTGTCCATTGTATATCGGGTCGATATGAGTTGGACCAGCTCGATGGCACATAACAACAACATACCCAGAAACTCTTACTTATATTCCCATAGCTAAAAATCTCAGAGATTATTTTAAAAATGACGTCTTCTCTTTAATATGGGATGTTTAAAGGAGGAAATTTGAGAGAGGGTGACACTCCCTGCTGGTCTATAATTACTGCTTGGGGAAGCAGCGGAAACTAATTATTTGAAAGTTTGATTTTAATGAAAGCTAATATATGACTAATGACATTGACATTTCCTGTTGCCAGGTTCGTTCCCCCGAAAGATTATTTGAATGTGGTGTACATTTCTCAAAAAGTTCAGTGAACCCTTACAGGCAGGGCTGTATCTGATCATCATGAGTGGCGTTGGAACAGAAAGTACAGATGTTTTTTCTGCTGTCAGCCAGCTTCAGCCACCCTGTCAGGAAGGACGGAGTCTGAGCAAAATCACCCTGAAAGCAATGGTGGAGAACTCAGCGCTTAACACAAGGCCCCAGGAACATGGATCAAAAGAGTGGAGCAGGGAGAAAAAGAAAAAGAAAACCGGCCTTGCCACATCTGATGGATGGTCTTATGTATTGTTTGTAGATCTAGACCTGGAAACTCTTCCTATTCAGAGCTTGCAGTTAAAACAGGTGCCATAATCACAAACACTGTCCTGAGGAAGACGAAGTTTTTAACAGAAGAATCTGTTAAAGAATTCACTGGGTGGGGTGTGGAGGCAGAGGCAGGAGGGTCGCAGATTTGAGGCCAGAGGCAGTCTTTGTAACTTAGGGGGACCTAAACTTTTTTAAATGGGCTGGACATACAACTCAGGGGTAGAGCACTTGCTCTGGGTTCAACCCCCAAGTACCACAAAAAAAAAAAAAAAAAAAAAATCACTGGAATTCAACTCCCAAAACTATCTTCTTGTTGTTAGGTGCTATCAAGTCAAGTCCAACTCATAGCAACCCCAAGTACAAGAGAACAAAACACTCTCTAACACTGTGCCATGCCCAGCACCGTGTCAGTGCTTCTCTGCTATTCATAGGGTTTTCAATGGCTGATTGTTTCAGGAGTGGGCTGCCAGGTCCTTCTCCCTAGCCTAGAGCACCTGGTGTTCCCAGGCAGTCTCCCATCCAAGCACTAACCAGGCCGACCCTGCTTTGTTTTCAAGATCAGGTGAGATTGGAGGCTGGGGTGCTATTGTTGTTGTTGTTGTTAGGTGCTGTCTAGTGCTGTAGAACTTTGAAATTTAGAGCCGCTTGGAGCTTTGGAATGCAGCGTTTTTAAGAATGAGGTTGCATAGAGTAGGTATTTTGAACATGAATCTAAAAGGCAGAGCTGCAAGCAATAAAAGATTCTGCAAAGCCACCTCAGCTGCAAGTCTCAAGCTAGCTTTCTGACATCGCTCACGCTTGGTGCAGTGATACGCTCTTAGGTTCAGACCACCTTTCGTTGTGCATGGTTGGCATGGAGATCTCTCTTCCAGTTTTGTCTGGGGCTCTTCTTAGTGCCAGCTCCGC
Source organism: Pedetes capensis (assembly GCA_007922755.1). NCBI lineage: Eukaryota > Metazoa > Chordata > Mammalia > Rodentia > Pedetidae > Pedetes > Pedetes capensis. The sequence continues at coordinate 43,807 of VMDO01015264.1, read as the reverse complement.
ATCTGGCACTAAGAAGGTGATGCCCACCTTCTTTACCAGGTTCTCTCCAGTGCTGTGTTCAGTCTAGATGGTTTTGTGGGCTCTAAGCACACCAAGCTCTCCCAGGCCTCAGTGCCTTTGTATGTACTGTTCTCTCTGCTCGGCACAGCCTTCCTTCTTGTGTCCAGCTCGTGGGCTTCCCCTGAGGCCGTCTTCCAGTAGGATGTGTGCGCTGGCCACCTTTAGCCCTGAAAACTAATTTGCTATCCAGAGCCAACTTGTGTTTCTCCTCTGTTTTGCTACCAATGAACACCAATTATTAATTTTTTTCAGTAATTCAACCATGCTCCATAGGAGTCCTATTTTACAAAATTAATATCTTGAAATCATTGAAAATCCCCATTAGAAATGTGGACTAGCTGCATGTTGGCAGCAAATGCCTATGATCCCGGCATTCAGGAGGTGGAAGCTGGATGATCACAAATTTTAGGCCACCCCAAGCTACATAGTGAGGACTGGCAAAAAATAAAAAATCAAACCAAAACCGAAAGAACGAATGAGGACATTCAATATTGAACTGAGCTAATTTATGTCAGGGCTGCTGTATGTCTGGTTGTGTATTGTTATTTTCTAAAAAGCGGAGGGATTTCTCTCCAGTTTAAACGTGTTTGGAATATCAAATGCAGGATATTTTAGAGTTTCAAAAGCGTTAGCATTAAATATCTTTTCTCTCTCAAAATCTTCTTAGATGAATGTGTGCTGAGTTTGGACTTGGGTTCAGCATTAATGAAAGCTGAGGTAAAGGTTAAGTCAACAACCTGAGACAGGCTCAGTCCAGGCAGGAATCAATCTTGTCTGGAAACGTTGTTACAGATTGATCACTTGCCTTCTACCTGCTGGGTCTCCTTTCTGGTTCTGGCATTAATAATTTTACCCTGAGAGGCCACAGATCTTGTTTTCTCTTGGGAGTCTGGGAATGTTAAGACATCCCCTGACCGCAATCAGTCCTTGTTTTCCTTTTTGCATTTGCGTGGCAGGGATGCTAGGAGAAGCCCTCTCACGTATGTCTATTTGCCCTTTTCCTGATTGATCTTTGGATTTCTGTTCCGATTTTGGTAACTAACAGAGCAGTGAGGTCTGTCCTCTGTACACACTGTCACCCATTGGCACTGTGCATTTAATCCCGAGGGTGCCGGCCGCGTGTAGGAGAGCCCGTTTGGTCAGGCAGCTAACACAAGTGCACGTCTTCACTGCTGTGTTCTCAATGCTCTCCTCCAGACTGCGAGCTTGCTGAAGTTGGACTCTGGGCACGTTGATTGCATTTCTGGTAGCTGGCACAGTGCCAGTGCATTTCCAGGGTTTAAGGGCTGGTGACAGGAGTCATGAAGAAATACAATCAGAGACAATGTATCTGTCCCTGGGGTCCTCCAGGCAGAGTGGCGTTCAGCTAAAGCAGAATGAAGCCAGCCAGTGGAGAAGTAGTTTGGGGAGAGAGCAGAACCGGATCAGGGAGAGAGACACTTGTAGGTCTGCCCTGAATTTGCTAAGGAAACTTAGGGAAGTCGCTGTATCCTCCCTGATTTACATTTTCTCATCTGTAAAATGACCTCCAAAATCCCTTCTTTCTCTAAAAATTATGAGTCTATGACATGCCAGGGCTGGGGTTTAGCTCAGTTGGTTGAGTGGCTCTCTGCAGTTTCTGAGGTCCCCAGTTCGATTCCCAGCACCACAAAAATGGGAGAAGGACATGGCAATCCACTCCCAAGGCAATCCCGAAACAATCAGCCCTGGAAAACCCTATGAGGGTCACTATGAGTCAGTCACAACTCGATGGCACCCATGAAACAACATGAAATGCCAGGGGCTGGGTTTAGCTCAGCTGGTAGAGCACTTGCTCTGAGGCCCTCAGTTTGATCCCCAACAAGGCAGTAATGGGAAAAGGACATGGCAGCCCACTTTTGAAACAATCAGCCATTGAAATTCCGTCTCTTGAGTTTTAGTGTTGTGTGTTAGCACCATTTTTAACTCTTACCAAATACAGAAGGGCTGTTAAGCCCATTATACTGGTCTAACGCTTACGCTCAGAATTATAGATCACTGTATTTTGAGTGTGGACGAGTAGATACAAAGCAACTTGAGTTTATGTGGCCAGAAGATTACCTGATGCCCTCATTCATTCAGCAAACACCTGTATCAAATGAGCTATGGGAAGTTATATTTTATGGAAACTTTCATAAAATATGGAAAAGGATACTCAACTAACGAAAGAATATAAGCGAATGTCATGATTTTTCAAAGTGTACAAATTTCAAATAGGGAAAGAGCTGTGTTTTTTTCATATTTGTCTGTTATTTTTTTTCCCCTAAGCCAGAGGAAGGATAGTGAAGGATCTAGCAGGTATCTACCATGAGCGTAGGTCAGGAATTTTAAATAAACAATACCTTCTCACACTTTGTTTAGGCTGAGAGAAGTCAGGAAACTTAGCCACACAAACGGGGTAGCAGCTGACCTGGAATCCAGTCCCTGATTCTTTGGACTCAAGCATCACCCCATGTTTATACCCCAAGAAGAACAATCTGGAACCATAGCCCTTTTTTCTTTAGTGTGCAAATACTTAGCAAATAATTTTGACTCTCAGAATCCAGTTAGGGTCCTTTTACACTCAGGCGGTTCCCTAGAAGGAACTCACAATAGGCAGACTCATAGGAGAAAAAGCTATAACAGATTTACTTACTTGAATAAACGTGAGAGTCATACAAGATATGAGATGCCAAAAAAGGGCCGCATGGTTGAAGCTTAAATGCCCTCTTCACAGGAGAGAAGGAAATGGGGGTGCTGCAGGGAGTTTTAGAGGGATGGTCAGTGATTAGCAGGAAGGATGAATGGGCTGGGGAGACAGAAATCGACATGAACAACTCTCAGAAATTTGAATGAGCCCACGAGACACACTTGTCCGTTGTGGGTACGTTCCTCAGTCTTTTCTCGATAGGCACGGGAAGCAATTTTGTTCTCTTTGGTGTGTGTTAAGACAGAAAAGGGAATTCCAGGGAGTTTCCTCTCTGCACTTGGTGGGAGGAGGAACAGGACAAGGATAGAGTGACCATGACTCTGAGAGATACTTTGAGGCTCCTCAGCATGTCAGAGCCCCTATCTTTGGGTCCCCTTGTCTGACTCCCTCATCAGGAAACACTTTTGTAGTGAACAGCATGAGTAACTTTCATTTCCCATCAGAAATGCTATGTAACTGTAATGCGGTGAGACCCGCATAACTGCAGAATTTCAGGAGCGCTGTCTGTCAGTTCTGAGAGCTACGGGACTGGCGGGTGACAGGTGCAGCTCCCGGGGGGGCGGTGAGGGTGGGTTCTGCCTGGTGCTCTCTAAGTCACTATTGTTACTCCAGGTGGCAAAAGATTTCAAGGTCCAGGCATGAGGAGACATATTAACTACATAGGAAGGGCTGAGATTTGCCAAAGATTGGTATTCTTGCTTCTTGGCATGAAAGAATTCAAAATCAATTTTTTTTTTTTCATTACTGGGGGTTGAACCCAGGGCCTGGTGCTTGCATGCTCTGCAAGTGCTGGACCACTGAGCTGCCACCTCCAGCCCATTTTTTTTTCACTTTTTTGAGACAGGGTCTCGATAAATTACACAGACTGCCTCTGGTCTCGAACTTGTGATCCTCCTACTTTTGCCTCCTAAACCTCTGGGATTACAGGCATGTGCCGCCGTGCCTGGCTCTCAAATTCAATTTTTTTTTTTTTCAGTACTTGGGGTTGAACCCAGGGCCTTGTGCTTGCATGCTCTGCAAGTGCTGGATCACTGAGTTGCACCTCCAGCCCATTTTTTTACTTTATGAGACAGGGTCTCGCTAAGTTTCACAGACTAGCTTTGGTCTCAAACTTGTGATCCTCCTGCCTCTGCCTCCAGAATCGCTGGGATTACAGGTGTGCGCCGCTTTGCCCGGCTTTTCAAATTCAAATTTTTAAAGGCACCTGCTGGCCCAAAGTTGCCATCTATTGAGTCAGCCCACCATCGTGTGGAGCCCTGGTTTATGCCATAGCAGGTTGGTGTGTTAGTTCAGAATTCTGACAAGGCTGGAAAATAATCAACTAGAGTTGTGCTTTCTTATCTCTGTAGAGGATTTACGAGGACTTTCTAGAGGCGTGGGATCTTTTCAAGCTTTATGCGCAGTACACGTTTTCTCGGTACCAAGGAGTACTCCACAAATCCACTTGGCTCTTAGCAGAGAGGCCTTTGAATCACTTGTGCTTAGCATGCAAATTCGTTTTTAGTGGAAATGCGGTGTCCCCTGTGATCACTGTCACCTAACCTGCCGGCATCTACCTTTATTCTGGTTTCTGGGGCCAGACTGGGAACTCTTTTTCTCTTTTAACAGTTTCACTAGCTTTCCTTTGCCCAAAACAGTGCTGAGGGCCGGCTCTTCTAAAGCAGTTACAACAGAGTGCTGTGTTGTGAAGGGGAGGGAGGAACCGGCATTGGTCTTGCTTCCATCCCTCTCTGTCAACATCGTATTTTCCATCTGATGCATCTGGCAAAGAGAAAGATTTCAAGGCTTGACTGCCGGCTCTGGCTCTGCAGGGTGCCCATTCTCTCTTGGTTGCAAATGTAATGATTCCCCATCTCCTGCCTTGGACACACTACATTTGTCAACTCTATTTCTGTTTTCTTGGGTTCATCCATAGCTTCTCTGCTTCCTCCTCGCCTGCCAAAATCATGTTCTGACCATCTGGGGAACCTCTGATCCCATATACCACGTCCACTTCAGTGTCTCCATGTCAGAACAGTACAAGCCTTGTAAAAATGTACATTTTTTTTTCCTGCTGTAACATTCAGGAGCACAAATAAATATTTCAATATGCTTTCCTGCTGACTAAGGATTCGGGAGTTTACAGACTTACATGCAGAATTTTGAATAAGGACAGCGGTTCCAACCTCCCCAAAGAATTCAAGAAAGGCTGCAAGCCTTCCTACCAAAAGGGACTGCAGTGATCTGTGGCATTCCCTTTATTATCAAAATAACCCGTGATAAATACTAGAGAGGCACGTGAAATCCTTAAGAAAATGAAACGTCCTAAACGCTTTCCGGAGGCAAGTCTGCAGATGGGTTTCTATTTAGAGCTTTCATGATGTAGATTCCTGTTGATAAATTGAGGGAGGTGACTATCTGGTGGCCCCCTTGGAAACTACAAAGGTACAGTAACTTAAAGAGGGGCAAGGAGGACACGTGAAAAGTATCCACCTGCCACAGCTCTGCAGGGTGCACATGTGGACTGCGTATTTCCATGAAGTTAAAGAGCCCATCATTTTGTGTTGAGAGCAATGTTATCCTCAGGCATCCAAAGCTGCTTCTCTTCTCCCTTTTTCTGTTTCCTGCTTCATCTGTTTTGTTTACTTTTAACTTAACAGAGAGTAAAGCCTTTCTTTTTAGTACCAGAAAGATTTCTGTTTATCAAAATAGGAATAACAATAACAATTTAATGCAATATTGCCAAATCTTTTGTTCATTCAATAAGTATTTATTGGCTACTTACTAAATTCCAGGCATGACTGGGCATTGTCCAATGGGAATGAAAGCAAGGGTGGAGAGAGACAGACAGACAGACTTGCCTTGTGGAGTTTGATGAGACTTTAGAAGCAAAAACAATAAGCGATAGTCAGTAATCTACATGGGCAGATAGCTGGTTGAGAGATACATACATATGCACATGTGTTTGTTAAGTGCTGTCGAGTTGGATCCAACTCGTATTGACCCTAAGTACAGCAGAACAAAATACTCCCCGGCACAGTGCCAGGCACACAGCCTTTTTCCTGTTGGAGCCCATTGTTGCAGCCATGAAAAGTAACTAAGCTGATGTCCCCTCCCTCTCCCAGCAGGAACACGGTGGGGTCCCAGGTGCCAACATCCTAAGAAATACCCACACTGTGCAGACCACCTCCTTCCACAGCCCCCAATCATCTGGGCCGAGGTGTTTTTATCTTTATTCTTATTTTTATTTATTTCTTTTTTGTGGTATTTGGGCGAGTGAACCCAGGGCCTCACACATGCTTTGCAAGCATCCTACCACTGCTCTGCACCCCCAGACCATTTTTTAACTTTTTATCTTGAGACAGGGTCTCAGCAAGTTATGTAGGCTGCCTCTGGCCTCAAACTCGAGATCCTCTTGCCTCAGCCTCCCAAGTTGCTGGGATAACCAGGCCTGTGTCACGGTGCCCAACCCCCAAAAGTGTTTTTAAACCAGGCCTGGCTGGGCGCTAACCTTTCTTCCCGGCTCACAGTCTCCCTCATGGCTCCAGGGCACGTTGTCTTGTCTTCATCTGTGGCCTCTGCTTCTCCCTGTTTCTCCTCTTAGAGAAGCCACTTTTCCAGGATATTCAGACCTCCCCTTCAAGTGGCCGAGCGAGGCTCCGGGATAAGCAAAGCTCTTCTTTTTGATCCCTCCTTGACCGGTACTCAGCCCACTTCTCCCTTTAACAGCAGTACTCAGAGGCCATTGAGAAGTGAAGGCACAGGGGCTGTCGCCGATCCTCCCTCGGTGGCGTGACACCTCCACCTGCTTGCCAGGCACTCCACCCTTCCCTCTAGTGGACCATTTCTTTGCCACTTTTCTCAAAATCTCACGATTGCCCTGGAATAGAGAATAGTGGGTTTTCCGAACATGGAACACGGCCAAGTTTGTTTTTTTTTTTTAATGAGATTCTCAGCTATGAACCTCTTTCTATTTTAACTACCTTCTGACCTACTTCCTACTATTATCACCAGAAGCAGAGCTAACCCAGAACCGATCTGTGGTTCACGAGATTAAAAAAGTAATTAGACGTAAACGTTTTAAAAAGAAGACCCCAGTTCCTCCTGAGATGGGCTAACTGGCTTTGATTTGAGCTTTCCTTTATAATTTTTAGAATCAGAGTAGGAAGGCAAACAGACTTAATACTTCCTTGAGAAAAAGTATTTGAGAAATTCTTGAATAGTTCTCATGTATACATTCTTTTATAAAAATAATTCTGGGTTGATATATTAAATAATTGTTGTTGTCAGGTGCCATTGAGTCAGATCTGACTCATAGTGACCCCTATGTACAACAGGATGAACCACCAGCAGACACTGTGCCATGCGCACGATCTTTTTATGTTTGAGCCCATTGTTGCAGCCACTGTGTTTCTTCTCATTTTGAGTCATGCCACATCAGCAAAAGGAGGTCCCAGGGGCTTTACTCCAGTCACATCGTTAATGTCGACTCTACTTTGAGGAGGCAACTCTTCCCCAGTCATTTCCTGAATGCCATCCAGGCTGAGGGGTTCATTTCCCTATTTGACAGTGTTTCTCTGTTATTCGTAGGGTTTTCAATGGCTGATTGTTTCAGGAGTGGGCTGCCGGTCCTTCTCCCTGTTCTGTCTTAGTCTGGAAGCTCAGCTGAAACCTGTCCACCACGGGTGACCCTGCTTGTGCCTGAGATACCGGTAGCATAGCTTTCAGCACCACAGCAACACACACGCCCCCACAGCATGACAACTGACAGACTCATGGGGGATTAAATAATCAATAATTATTAACTATTGCCTTAAACGTATATGTTACCTCAATGTTAATAACACCAGCACTATTAACCAGGGATGAGTGTGAGCCATAAAATGAGAACAGGCTTAGTGAAGACATACTTCAAAGTCATCTGGTCCAGCCTTCTTCCCGGCTCTGGATACCTGGACCCCCAGCCTCTTCCAGAAACCAGCAGCGTCCTTAGGGTTGTGTCCAGCGGCAGGGCACACGAATTCCTGGGGGAGCCGCTCCCCTGTTGTGTACCTCTGCTGTAAACTCTGAGGAAAATGAAATGACATCTTAGAATTTGCTGCCAGGAAAAGTAGGCACTCGCATTAATGTGTTATTGCTTGTTGTTGTTGTTGTTGTTGTGTGCCGTCGAGTCGGCATCCGACTCATAGCGACCCTCACAGGGTTTTCAATGGCTGGCTGTTTCTGGATTGCCTTGGGAGTGGATTGCCAGGTCCTTCTCCCGTTTTTTGTGGTGCTGGGAATTGAACTCAGGACCTCAGAGACTGCAGCGCAGCGCTCTGCCAACTGAGCTAAATCCCAGCCCCGTGTTATTGCTTACAATGCAGTGAATCATCTAATGCTCGAATAATCGTAGCCGGTACTGACCGCATGACTGCTGTGTGTGAGGCACTGCGCTCCGCCCTTCACCTCAGGAGCTCATTTATTCCGCACGTACCTCCTATGCGGTATGATTGTTTCCCCTTTTTACACTCGAGGAAAGAGGCAGAGAGGAGTTAGTAACTTATGAAGGTCACCCTGGTGGAAGGCGGCTGAAACCAAATGCAAGCCCAGGCCCGTGTGACTTCAGGACCTGGGCTCTTAGCCGCTGGCTCTCCTCCTCGCTTCGACTTTCTGTATATCTACGTTGAATTCCTGTATAGAAAGATCTAAGGCCAGGCGCAGTGGCCCACCCCTGTCCCCCAGTGACTAGGGAGGCTGAGGCAGGATTGTGTCTCCCACGCAGCTTCTGATTTTGTCTTCTGACTTTTTCAACTCCCAAGATGAGAGAATTGCAGGGCTGACGTTTTTCATAGCCTTGTTGTAATGAGAGCAAATATAAATTAGAAGGTGATTGGAAGTGAATCAGGAGCCTGAATTTATAACTTCTGGGATGCTACTTAAATTAAAAAGTTAATTATAATGTGAATATGAATGAAAGGGTTATTGCTCATGATTTAAAATATTTACATATTTATGAAAAAAGCTTCATAGAAAGCTCTTGGATGTTAATTTTTCTTGTGTCGATAGTACCTAATAACTCTATCATATTGTATAATACAGCGCATAAATTTTGAAATACATTGAAATCCATCGAGATGTTAAGTAGAGAAATTATACTCCTTGGAGAAATGAACGCTCTTTTGAAGGATGATAACAGCTGTTGGAGAAAATTGAAGCAAGAATTAGCTAATTAATATGGTACTTGCTGGATTAAAAATTCATCAATGTATTAATGGAGTATAAATTATTGGTAGAGGCAATAAATATGGTTTATCATATAGCTAAAGGCAAACGAAGGAGAGGCCTGGCTTACAGATGTTGCTTAGTGTGAAGCCCCCACTGTGGTACACAGCCCCACCCAGGCTGGTTTTGCCTGCTAGGTCATAGGCATACAAACAACCAAAGGAAGCTTTCAAGCCCAGGAGTATTGAGCAGGCCAGATTTGGGTACCAGACAGAACAGGACCTAAACACTGGTTCTACCACCAACCTGTGACATTGGTCCTATTCTGTTATACTATTGCCCAAGCCTCACTGTCCTCATCTTCAAAATGAAAAATAACTAACATTGGTGGTGGTGGTAGTGGTGGAGTCATGGAATCAAGTCCAACTCATAGTGACCCGATGTACAACAGATGAAACACTCCTCCACACTGCGCCTTGCCTGGCACTATATGAGTGCTTCTCTGCTATTTGTAGGTTTTCAATGGCTGATTGTGTTGAGAGTGGGCTGCCAGGGCCTTCTCCCATTTTTGTGGTGCTGGAGATCAAACCCAGGGCATCAGAGTGCACATAGCAGACGCTCTACCAAACTAAACTGAGCTAAACCCCAGTGAGTAGAACTAAGACATGATTCAGCAATGCCACTACTTGGACTACATCCAAAGAAAATGCAATTAATGTCCAAGACGTTTTCAGTCCCATGCTTATTTTAGCACTATTCACAAAAGGCAAGAAATGGAAATAACCTAGGTGTCCATAAACTGACGAATGGATAAAGAAAGTGTGGACTACAAACCACCGTGAAATACTATTCAACCACAGCCAAGGATGAAACCCGTCATCTGCAGCAACACAGATGGAAGTGGAGAGCACTAGGCTAAGTGAAGCAATGCAGGCACAGGAAGACGAGCACCACGTGATCTCACGCATATGTGAAATCTAAGAAGGTCGATTCCATGGGAGTTCAGAGTCGAATAGTTATTACCAAAGGCAGGGGACAGTAGCAGGAGTGGGAGATGGGGAAAGGTTGATCTGAGGGTGCTAAGTTAGAGTTAAGTGATGGTATGCTTTTGCACAATAAGGTGACTATGTTGTTGTTGTTAGGTGCCCTCGAGTCAGGTCTGACTCATTGCAACCCTAATTATAACAGAACAAAACGCTCCCCAACACTGTGCCAGGCACACGATCTTTTTACTGTTTGAGCCCATTGTTGCAGCCACTATGTTTCTTCTCACTTTGAGGCATGCCACATGAGCAAAAGGAGGTCTCAGGGGCTTTCCTCCATTCCTGTCATTAAGATCAACTCTCCTTGGAAAAAGCAGCTCTTTCCCAGTCATTTCTTGAATGCCGTCCAGCCGGGGGGCTCATTTTCCAGCACTCCATTTGACAGTGCTTCTCTGCTATTCATAGGGTTTTCAATAGCTAATTGTTTTGAGAGTGGGTTGCCAAATCCTTCTCCCTAGTCTGTCTTAGTCTGGAAGCTCAGCTGAAACCTGTCCACCATGGGTGGCCCTGCTGGTATCTGAGATACCCATGGCAAAGCTTTCTGCATCCCAGCAACACATAAGCCCCCACAGCATGACAAGCTGACAGGCATGTGGGGGAGGGTGGCATAGTAACAATGATTTACTGTATCATTCAAAAAAAGCTGGAAGAAAGGATTCTCAGTGTTTTCCCCATAAAAAAATGAGTGGTGGATCCCCGGGGGAGAGAGATGTTTCATTTGATTTAAGCACTACGCAGTTTATACCTGCATGAAAACATCACCTGGTATTCCATCAATGCATGTAATTTTTATGGTTTTTTGTATCTGTTAGAAAAAGAAGAAATTACAATGAGATAGCTAATCCTGTGTCATGAGGTAATGTGATAACGTCTGCCAAGTCCCAGGCGCGTGGGTCTGCTCAGTAAGCCATAGCTATCACCCTAGCATCCATTAGCATCACCGGCATTGCCATGTTTAAATGTATGGCTCCATCGGTGTTTGTTTGCATCTTCGCAGTACTTTCTGATGTTCCCGGTGTTGCTCATTTCCGACTCATGTCCTCTTCTAAGCTCAATGGCGGCATGCTCGGACAGGCGTAGATCAGTTACACAGACTGCAAACTTGTTCAGCTTCCCATGAGCTAAATGCTTCTAGAATAGTCAGAACATTGTGGGATCCAACTTAATATCCTGCACTAAAGAGAAACACTGTTGGCACCAAAACGCTTCCTTTCCAGTAGTGTTTCCACCTCTCCCCAAGATCCTATAAGCAGTGGAATGAAACTCTGCCCCACAGAGATAGTAAGATGCAAACTGATACTAAGGCAAGAGCAAATGGCCGAGAGGCCCAAGACAGGAAGCTCTTACCTCCCGAGAGCCATTCTCGGGGAAGCTTAATGTAATTTCTTTGTCGAAACTTAATGGAAAGTACCACTTCCTGGAAGGGAGTTGGAGTGTTAATGTCATACTAAGGATTTCTTGGGCTGAGTTAGGTTTTCATGCGTTTACTATTTGCAATCTGTACCTTTAAAAAAGAACCTTGTGCTTGCATGCTCTGCATATGTGTATATATTTTTAAAAATTCATATTTGCTAATGGGTGGGTGACATCTATAATCCCAGCGCTCGGGAGGCTGAGGCAGAAGGATGGTGAGTTCGAGGCTAGCCTGGACTACATAGTGAGACCCTGTCTCACAAAATCAAAATCCAAAACCAAAATCCACACAAGAAAACAAATCCATCTTCCCTTTTCAGCGTAATATTTCTTGGTAACATGAGCGCAATTTTCTGTTTGTTGCATGCTGGTGAGTTGTTTTTTGGGGGGAGAAAATTAAGAATTTTCACTGGGCACAGGAGGTACCGGCAGGAGTATAGCTTGAGCTCAGAGCTAGCTCGTGCAACAGAACTAGACCCCATCTCTTAAAAGTTGTGAATTTTAATTTTGCATGTTATTTTTCTTTTCTTTTTTTTTCTTTTTTTTTTTTTTTTGTGATACTGGGGTTGAACCCAGGGCCTCGTGCTTGCATGCTCTGCAAGTGTTGGACCACTGAGCTGCACCCCCAGCCCATTTTTTTACTTTTTGCGACAGGGTCTCTCTAAGTTACACAGACTGCCTCTGCTCTCGAAGTTGCGATCCTCCAGCCTCCACCTCCCAAGCCGCTGGGATTACAGGCGTGTGCCACTGTGCCTGGCTTCTTCCTTTTATCTTAAGAGAGGAAAAAATACTTATTTGTGCAGGCAGCCAGACAGAAGTTACGTTAAAAAAAAAAAACAAAAAACAACAACAAAAAAACCACCAGTTAGCTGTTGTTAGGTGCTGTTGAATGAGGTCCAACTCAGAGCAACCCTATGCAGAACAGAATGAAACATTCCCTGCCTCTGTGCCTGGCATACTATCTTTTCTTATGTTTAAGCCCATTGTTGCAGGCACTGTGTCACTCCATCTAGTTAAGGGTTTCCCTTATTTTTGTTGACCTGCCGCTCTCCCAAACATGATGTCCTTCTCCAGGAATTGGTCCCTCCTGACTACATGTCCAAAATACATAAGATGCAGTCAAACCATCCTTGCTTCCAAGGAGCCCTCTCCTTGCACTTCTTCTAGGACAGATCTGCTGGTTCTTTTGACAGTTCGTCATCATTACTACAGTCTACCTCCTCTGAGTCAGTGGCTATGAAATCAGCTTTCCTACTGGACTGTACGTTTCTGGGAACTGGGGAGATTTGTCATGGCTGTTTCTATGTTGCATGCAGTGATTTGATTGTCCTGTCCATTAAATGAGTTTGCAGGTGGTAATGGGGTAATTGGACCCCAAAAGTGTGGATGTCTGTGGGCCACATACCCAAACACCATCCTGGCTATACTCTTCTAGGTTCCTCAAATGTGCAAGAACATTTTTATTAGAAGTATTATTTACTGTTTCTGGAACTGCCTAAATGAAATCTCAAGAGAGTAGCAGTTAACAATTTTATTGAGAAGTGCCGCTCTGCGTTGAAAGCTGAAATTCATTCTGTGAGCATTTATTGAGCTCCAATTGTGGGGTGTGTTGTGGGTGTTGCTGGGAACTGAACCCAGGGCCTTGTGCATGCTAAGCACATAGCCTACGGATGAGCCATGCCCCCAGCCCCCAATTTTGTATCTGTCTCTAGAAATGCAACTCTGAATCAAAGAGATCGTGTTCTGGAAGCACGGAACAGGTAACTTCATGAGAGTTTGGGCTTTCTCCACCAAGAATTGCAGAATACACATTTATCGAACTGGGAAAAAAAAATTGTTCATTCTTTCATTAAGAAGTTACCTGTCACCTAACTCAAAGTAGGCAGGGAGTAGCCTTAGGTGGAATGCCAAGTAGAGGTGGTCATAGTAGCTACATTGTCAATCTGTTAAAAAGTATAAAAAGAGAACAAATCTTATTAGGGTATTGTTGATTGCAATTTATTTCGGGCTTTTTATTATCATTTTATACATTCCTCATCTCTGACTTCAGTAAAGCCCTGAAACTTTTAAAGCATTCTTCTCTGGGATTGCTTTCCACCTTAGGCTGGGAAGCATCAATACCACTGTTAAGCAATAATAGTTACAGTTATTGAATTCCAATGTATGTATAACAGCACACTAGGAGCTAGAAATATGGACAGCTTAATTTATGGTGTCGAGTAGCTTGCAGGACCTTATGTCATAATTGCATTGTTGAAGGGAGACAAAAAGGAACATTTTCGTAGAGGAAGATCTCATGTAAGAAACTCTGAAGTCTTTTCCCAAAGGTTATTTGGAATTTGCCATTGGGGACGTATACTGTGATTTTCAGAAATACAAATGCTAACTACAGAACAGAGTGTAGACTCTCAGAATGCAGTAGGTGTCAATTATGAGGGCAGTATACATTCAGAAGGAAAGAGCAAAGAATGTTTTCCAGATGTCTCTGTCTGCCTGTGTGAAGAAAGATCAGTGGCCTCCAATTTGACTAGACTTTGTTTGTTTTTCAAAATCTTTTCTAAGCATCGCCCTGGTGGAAAATATTCCCGAAGGCCTTAACTATTCAGAAAACGCCCCATTTCACTTGTCGCTTTTCCAAGGCTGGATGAATTTACTCAACATGGCCCAGAAGTCTGTTGACATCGTGTCTTCCCACTGGGACCTCAACCACAGCCACCCGTCCGCCTGCCAGGTAAGCGGATCATCTCCCAGTGTCACGGGTCCCCTGAGCGTGCACCGTGCACCAGGCAGCTCAGCTCCTCCTTGCCACCTCAGTCAGAGCACATCGCTGCCTTCATGTTGATGGGCCACGTTCAATCACGTGATGCTGGGCACCTCCAAACCCCCCAGGGGTGGAAGGGCAGATCGTGTTTCATCCTCACCTACAACGGCTATCTACACAGCAGCGCTGTCCTGCAGGGCTTCGGGGCCCCTGTCCATGGAGAGGCCCCGAGTCCTGCTTCACACAGCCTGTGTGTTTACCTCTCTAGTTCTGCACCTGCCTGCTGAGGCATCCACTTGGTCAAACCGTGTTATAATCCGCCTTCAGGCCCCCGAGAGTCAAACCTCTTGGGGGAGTTGTGTGTTCTTGACTCTGATGTAAAAGAGAAATGTACTCATTACAGAGCGTGACCTTTGGAAAAGTGACTCAGTGGTTTAAATGATTTCTGAGTTAAATAGTCTGGATGTGAGAAAATGATCCTGGTCATTTTTAAATGAGTTTCTCTCTATATTGGTACAGCCGTGATGCTGTGCACTGAGCTGTCCGATCCGTGGGAGTGTTTCATTCTGTTACACAGGGTCGCTATGAGCCAAACCCAATGTGACAGCACCTAACAACAATCCTGTCCATGTATGTGGCCATTGGCCTGTACCTAAATGTCCTGTATGGGCCAAGGGCAAAAACCAGTTTTGTCTCTTTGCATACAAAATATGTTGGCAGTAAGCCTATGATTGTGGCTGGGATTTAGCTCAGTTGGTAGAGTGTCACTCTGAAGTCTCTGAGGTCCCCAGTTCGATTCCCAGCACCACAAAAATGGGAGAAGGACGTGGCAACCCACTCCTGAGGCAATCCCGAAGCAATCAGCCAGTGAAAACCCTATAAGGGTCGCTGTGAGTCGGACACAACTCGATGGCACTTAACAACAGCAACAACAAGCCTATGATCATTACTTATTGGTGCTTTGAAATCTATTATCAATTATCAGAGTCAAAAGTTATCAGGAAATAGGTAAAAACAAGAAAAAACCACAAGGGTCATACTGAAAAGTTTAATAAATTTGCTAACGTTACGAGAAATGCTGCGTTCTGCGTATTTCCACTTCTATGTAAACAGGTGTCAGGTACTTATTGTTGCATAACGCATCATCCCCAAGCTTTGTGGTTTTAATAAATGACAATGGTTTATTCACTCCTGGTTTTGGACAGGGTTTGGAAGGACTCTGATCTCCATAGAGTTTGGGGGATGGCTGGCTGGGAGCCAAGGTGGAGCTCGTCTACCTGGCATCTCAGTGGGGTGCTGGGATGTCTGCAGGTGGCTGCATCTCTCTCTGCATGGGTCCCTGAGTATTCTGAGAACTGGCCCGTGTTCTTTACATGGCAGTGGGACCCTCGGAGGGGAAAAGGAGGAGCTGGGAGGCCCATAGACCTGGGTGCTGGCATTCCAGAGTGCTGTGGTCCCTGCATTCTTATTGGTCGACATGAGTCACGAATGCAGGGTAGGAGGAGTCACATCCAGGGACAGGACAGCCCTGCTCAGAAATGATGAGCCACAGCCCGCTCTCAGCATCGCAGTTCATGCCTCTGCCACATGCAAACACCATCACTTCATCCCTCCAAACTTGAGGGAATCCATCGCATGAAAGGCTCAGCACCCACAGTCTCCTTGTCTGCACCAGCTCTGGGTCGAAGTGAGGCTGCCCATGACATGTGAACTAAAGGAGTAAAGTTACATACCCCCAACATACACCCCACACACTCCCAACGTGCAGTGGGGACAGGGAGGAGATGTTACAGACCCTTATGTTCAGGAGGAGGAAAGGGAGGCCACGCGTCAGTCGTTGTTGTTAGGGGCCATGGAGTCAGTGTCCAATGCATAGCAACCCTATGTACAACAGACGAAACAGTATTGTTAGTGCTTCTTTCCTATTCACAGAGTTTTCAATGGCTAATTATTCGATAGTGGGCAGCCAAGTCCTTTTCCCTAGTCTGTCTTAATCTGGAAGCTCAGCTGAAACCTGTCCATCATGGGTGGCCCTGCTGGTATCTGAGATACCTGTGGCACAGCTTTCAGCATCACAGCAGCACACAGGCTGCCAGAGCACGACAAGCTGACAGCTAAATGGGGGAGATTAGATATAAAATATATATATATTATATATAATATATAATACACATATTATATTATATATAATATAATATATTATTGTATATTATTATACACAATATAATATATACAACATATATATCATATAACTGATATATAATATATGTGGTCTCTATATATTATACATATTATATATTATATGTTATATATATATATATGCGATCTCGAAACAATCAGCCATTGAAAACCCTATGAGGATCACTATGAGTCGGGCACAACTTGATGGCATCTAACACCACCAACACACACACACACACACATACACACACACACACATACACACATATTTTTTAAAGAAAAATTATTTGGGGAAGCATAGTCAAAGATGGGGGCTGGGATTTAGCTCAGTGGGTAGAGCGCTGCGCTGCAGTCTCTGAGGACCCGAGTTCAATTCCCAGCACCGCAAAAATGGGAGAAGGGCCTGGCAATCCACTCCCAAGGCAATCCCGAAGCACTCAGCCATTGAAAACCCTATGAGGGTCACTATGAGTCAGATACCGACTCGACAGCACCTAACAACAACAACAACAAGTCAAAGATGACATTTCCTTACAACCAGCAGTCAGAAAATCAGACAAGTGCTCCCTGGGACTATAAATGGCACCGAGATAAACAGGAACAATAACTGAGCAGCAGCCGATCTCCTTGTTCCAATGCAGCAGTGCACAAAATGCGCCAAGAGCCTGTGTAGCTGGTGGCAGGCAGGCCTCCTTCAGCAGAAAACACGCAAATAAACACGGCACAGGACACCCAATGCTCCCCTGCCTGCAGGCAGTTTTGTCAGAGTGAGAGATGGTGCTTAGGAACAGAAACGTTGGATGTGGGGCTTTAAAAGACTTTTGCATGGGAACAGACTGATTCAAGATGGTATTTTTTTAATCTGTGCTTCCGAAGAGTTGATGTTCCGATTCCCACACCGGAAACCCCACTTCCTCCGATTCCCACACCGGAAACCCCACTTCCTCCGATTCCCACACCGGAAACCCCACTTCCTCCGATTCCCACACCGGAAACCCCACTTCCTCCGATTCCCACACCGGAAACCCCACTTCCTCCGATTCCCACACCGGAAACCCCACTTTCTCCGATTCCCACACCGGAAACCCCACTTTCTCCGATTCACACACCGGAAACCCCACTTCCTCGTTCCTCTCTCACACTGGGGGGTCGTCAGTCTCTGCGTCTGCTTCCTTCTGCACTAATGGAAGCCGGACGCTGCCCTTGCTCCTTACCACAGCTGTGCTGTGGGCTACTGAGGTCGATAGTTCCATGGTAACCACATTTTACAATTTAATGAAAATACAGGGCCTGCCAAAGGGCTTTTGTTTCTTCCTATCCGGATGACCAGTGTAGCCAGTAGAATATTGAAATGTGTAGGGCATTTTGATTGTTGGTTTATGAGACAAAAGAGTGGGGATTTATGCAATCAGACTGTTCAGAAAAATCCAGGAAATATGGCTGCGAAAGGCTTATTAATAGAGTTACCTACCTCATCGAGTACGACCATCCCATTTTATGAATTCACCGCAAGGAACCAAATGACATAACTAATGAGCTGTAGCAACTGAATGCTGAAGAGATGCAGTTAAGTGAACTCATTTAGGAACCGGCTTCCTGGTGAGCTGTGATTGCCAGTTGATGACACATCACAATTGTTTGATTTGGAAAAGATGATGATATTTTTTAAATTGCGCAGGGTCTGTTCAAGTTAATGAATAGCAAGTAGGAAACTCGGTAGTCCAGGAAGTTGCTTGGAAAACCCCAGCCACGGTAAGTGGTTAGCAGATCTTGGGGAGATGAGCTTCGATTTCGGGTGCTGGGGCTTGAGCCCAGGGCCTCACACATACCTTGCAAGGGCTCTACCACTGAGCTGCACCCCAGCCCATTTTTTACATTTTTTACTTTTGAGACAGGGTCTCTCTAAATTGTTCGGGCTGCCTCTGGCCTGGAACTTGCAATCCTCCTGCCTCTGCTTCCCAAGTTGCTGGGATGACAGGCCTGAGCCACCGTGCCCTGCTATATATATATATATATTCCAGATTCTCTCATTTATTTTCTTTTAAATCTTCCCGATTTGGGCTGGGATTTAGCTCAGTTGGTAGAGCGCTGCCCTGCAGTCTCTGAGGTCCTGAGTTCGATTCCCAGTACTGCAAAATGGGAAAAGGATGTGGCAACCCATTCCCAAGGCAATCCCAAAACAGTCAGCCATTGAAAACACTGTGAGGGTTGCTATGAGTCGGACTTGACTCGATGGCATCTAACAACAACAACAACAACAAATCTTCCCGATTTGGGGGGATGCCTTCTGAAGTACTATAGTGAGATGCTATTTTCATTGCATTTCTATTAATATTTGCTTTATGTATTTAGCAGCTATGCGTTGGTTGCATAGCCATTTATTACTGTCCTGTCTGCAGAAATTCCACCACTACATAATAATACCTACATTTCTCATCTACTCATCTGTTGTTGTTAGGTGCCGTTGAGTCGGTATCCAACTCACAGCTACCCTACGTACAACAGGTGAAACACTATTGTCAGTACTTCTCTGCTGTTCATAGGATTTTCAATGGCAGATTGATTTTTGGGAGTGGGTTGCCAGGTCCGTCTCCCAAGCCTACAGCACCTGGTGTTCCCAGGCAGTCTCCCATCCAAGTACTAATCAGGCCCGACCCTGCTTAGCTTCCGAGATCTAACGGGATCGGATGCCACAAGGCTTTGGCTGCAGGCATCTACTCATCTAGTATCTTTAAATCCTCCCTTGTTCTTGTTTTATTGTTGTTATTTGCTTGTTTGTTTTTTGTTTTTTGGGTTTTTTTTTTTTACTGAAATTGTTTATCTTGTTGGTCGTAGGCCAGTGTGTCCCAAATGTTTTTTCATTATCACCTTGTTTAAGAGCCTTTCGAGGACATTTTTCATAAGGTCGCTATGAGTCGGACCTGATTCCATGGCACCTAACCACACCATAATAATGTCTCATATGTCCTTGGTTTACCTGTCAGCCCTCCCTCCCCATCCTCCCTGTGTGTGTGTGTGTGTGTGTGTATCCACCCAACAAGTGTGCCCTGAGAGATTTCCTCCACTGGGTCCTCGTTTGGGCCTCCACGGAGGCCGTGCTTCTCCCTACTTATCCCTCCAGGTTACTTCTGAGGTAACAGGGCTGGTTCTCACTGCGCTTGCTGTCTGGAGAGCTCCTTCCTGTCTTTGCCGTAGCCCCTGTCCTCCAATGCTCTCCGTGTCTGCGTTAGCCAGGTTTCTGATGCTAGAATGAATGCCTGAAATAATTTATTAAGACACTGTGTGCCGGGCACGGTGGCGCACACCTGTAATCCCAGTGGCTCCGGAGGCGGAGGCAGGAGGATCACTAGACGGAGACCAGAGGCAGTCTGCGTAACTTAGTGAGACCCTGTCTCAAAAAGTAAAAAAATGGACTGGGGGTGCAGCTCAGTGGTCCAGCACTTGCAGAGCATGCAGGTGTGAGGCCCTGGGTTCAACCCCAGGGTTGAAAGAAAGAAAGAAACTATGTGAGACCAGGGGCGCCTGGGTGGGGGGCTCCAGGCCCAGATCGATGGGCCCTGCTTCTTAGGAAGCTCAGGTAGAGCAGAGCCACTGAGAGGAAAGGGAGGGGCCGGTGCCCAGCCTTCCCTTCGAGGCCAGGACCTGAAGACCCAGCCTAACAAGGCGGCCCTGGTCTACCACGCATTTCCTCCCCCGACACCCCTCTGACTTGCCCTTCCTGCCAACAGACCCCCAAACCCCCTTCTCTGTCATTTGGCCTGAGTTGGTGTAAAAGCCTCAGTCATCACCCTGGCATCTCATTTCTTTCTGGGCTCTCTTGCAAGTGTGCAAATACGTGCACATCGTCTAAATGTGGTTTTCCTCTTGCTAAGCTGTCTTTTATCAGTTCGATTCCTGGGGCCAGCCGGTGTTTGCGTGAGATTTGCTTTTTCCCTGTGGGACTTGACAGGCCGCCTGTATTAAGCAGCGTCTAAAGGTCACGGAAGGGCTGAGCTGCATCTCCGTCCTTGAGGAGGAGTCGCCCCCTGCACAGAGCTGCATTGCCTGTCTTAAGGGTTTTGCAGACTTCAGCAAAAAATTGGCTTAAAGTAGGTCAGCAGGCCTGAGCCACTATCTTCGAGATGATTTATTTATGTTTCAGATGTTAGCTAATGTTTGGTTTTTTTTTTTTAACCAGAAAGGGCAGGATTTTAAATTGCTGATGCTTAAAAGCCCAAGGGCTTTATTAGAAAATGATGAGTGAATTCATCCCGGAGAGAGCACCGAGCCTCCGTGCAGATCTCTGCAGAGAGTAGGTGTTTAATATCTCTGAAAGTCAGTGCAGTTGGAATGTCGCAGCGGAAATGCCCGAGCCGGGAGATGACGCTCTGAAACGTGGGAGATGTCACACCAGCTGCACGCAAGCCCAAGTGCGGCTTTACAAACCCAAGCTCATTATCGCGGGCACTACGATCAGCATTCTTTATTAGTCATTTTTTTGGTTAGTGTACAACTTAATGGGTTTCATTACAGCATTTCCATGCAAGCATATCATTGGCCATGGCTCATGTTCACCTCCCCTGTTGCCCTCCCATGACATGATTAAAACTTTTAAGATTCCTTGGGGTAAGTAGTCGGCACACTCTAAAAGTAAAATGAGCTGCTTTAACATCCGTCTGCCGGGCTCGGTAGATTTCAGAGCTTTTATTTTCATTCAGTCTGCAGCCAGGCACACGATCTTATTTATGTGTAAGCAAGCCCATCTTTGTGTGTAGAACATTGCAAATTTAAAATTTGCACTGCACCACTGAAATTATTATTGCAAGGATTGCTGGGTGGCACAGTAGCCGAAAGGACAGAATGTGATCTGTGCCTGCCGCACTTCTGTTTGGAGAGAATTCCATAAACCCTCTGTGAGTGCCAGTTGTTGACGTACTTGCCTTTTACCAACTGAATATGCAGTTTTAATTGTAATGAGTTTGTTTATGCCTACTTTAAAATGGTACGCAGTTAGGTCTTCTGACTGTCTCTCAATATCATTTGCAGGGTCAACGTCTTTTTGAGAAGTTGCTCCAACTGGCTTCGCAAAACATCGAAATCAAGCTAGTGAGTGATGTCGCGGCTGATTCAAAGGTATTAGCAGCCTTGAAATTAAAGGGTAAGGTCAAGGTCGATACACTACTTTACCACATAGCCCGTTGAGACACCTTGAATTTCGCTTGCAATAATGTATCGTCTCTTTATAACTGGTACATTTCACTTAGGACTCTTCTTATTTCTCCTTTGAAAAACAGCCTGATTGAAGCTTTTAAATGAGGGAACTAATTAATCAATACTACTGGGATTTTTTAAACAGGGGTTTGCATATTAGCTTATGCAAAACAACCTATTGGCCATTAAGTGATAATTAAAAAGAAGAATCTTTCTTCTCTGAACACCTCAGGGATGAGTAGAAACAGAGCCGCTTCCCATCAGAACAAGCACTGCATTTCTGTTTCTCTCTTGCCCGTGAAATGAAAGTCCTCTTCATGCTACATAGTCTTTATATTTATGTATTTTGAGATAGGGTCTCACTGGGCATCCTGGAATTCACTGTGTAGCCTAGGCTGGCCTCAAACTCACAGAGATCCTCCTGCTTCAGCCTCCCGCGTGCTGGGCTTACAGGCGTGCGCCACAGTTGCCTGGCTACTGTATAGTCTTTAAAATAACATAGTTGGACCTAGAAGTCTATGAAACGGTGACTGTAGGATAATGGCACAGAGCAGCACTCGTACACCCCTTTGCAATTCGGCTCAGTGCCATAAAGACTGAGAATCATTTTGATGTCTCTTTCTTTTGCTATGATCTTCTCTAACTGAACTCACAGTTCCAAATAATTTTCAAAGACTTATAAAACTTTTTACCCAGAATTTAGTATCCAAACTTTCTTGTTGTTGTTGTTGGGTACCACTGAGTCAGGTCCAACTCATAGCAACCCTATGTACAACAGAACGAAACCCTCCCCAACACTGTGCCAAGCCCGGCACCATGTCAGTGCTTCTCTGCTACTCACTGGGTTTCTGATGGCTGATTGTTTTTAGGAGTGGCTGCCAAGTCCTTCTCCCATTTTTGCGGTGCTGGGGATGGAACCCAGGACCTGAGGGAGCACAAAGCAGCACTCCACCAACTGAGCTAAACCCCAATCCATGCACATCCTTCCAACCCCTGTTCAGATTAAAATGTCCAACTGTTACCGAACCAAGTTGTTTATGTGCCATTTTAACTCATGGCCAATTTGGGGGCAAGGAAAAGATTTATTTGGAAAGCCAGCAAAGCAAGGAACATGGAAGGCCGTGTCCAGCAAAGCCTGTCTTGCTCTGGGGTCACAGCCTCAGGGTTTATGGAAGGGTTTGGGGGAAGGAAGGTTTTAGCCTCGGAGGGAGGGGCTGGTGGCCCAAGGTTCTATGGGGACCTGCTTTGCTGGGGCACTTGCTATTGTCATGTGGTTCTGAGTTCTGTAACTCAGAGAAGAGCTGCTGATTAGTAAGGGATTGACTCCCATCTGTCCTGTTTCGTTTCCCAGGAATAGTTAATCTTACAGTCTAAGATACAGAACAGGGGAGGACAGCAGAAAACAACGTTGGCCAGGGAACAGTTTTTTACCTGTTAGGCAGCTGGAGTCAGGTGCTGCATGCAGTGAAATTAATGGAGACCAATGATACCCTGCTCGGCTGCATAGCCTCCACAATTAGGGATTCTTAGTCAGCTAAAAGCAGGTGAAGCTAGAGGGCTTATGAAGGTTTTCCATCAGGTACAGATACAGAACATTCCAAGCCTTCAGAGGTAGCCACTATTTCAATTTCTATCATTACTGTTTATCTCTGTTTGGACATTTTTATGAATGGCATCATGGACTATATGCTCTTTCATACCTGGGCTGTTTTGCTTAGTTTTATAAGACACATCTAGCATAAAGAAGTGATCTGTTCTTTGGCATTGCTGTATGATATTCCATTGTGCAAATATAATATGATTTATTTATTCTACAGATGATAGAGTTGGCTTTTTACCCAATTTTGGTTGCAATATGTAATGCTACTATCAGCATTCTTGGACGTGTCTTTTTGTTGCCTACATCTACAAATTTCTGTTAGATATTTACCCAGAAGTAGAATTTCTAATATCACATGGGCTGTCTGTATGTTCCCCTCTGGTAGATGCTGCCAATCACTTTCCCAGGTCATTATACCATTTCTACCACCATAGGCAACTCACGGGGAGTCCGTCTCTCCGTCATCCTCACAGGATTCCACGCTCTTCCCTTTATATATTTCTTTTTCTTGCCATTCTAGTGGCGGGGTAGCGCCTTGTGGCTTTAGTCTTCATGTCTGTGCTGTGTGACGACCTTGGCCATCCCCTCGTGTGCTTACTAACCACTTCTGTGCCCTCCCTGCTGAGGCGTTTGTTTAAATTTTTTGCGCATTGCTGACTTGTCTTTGCTTCTGTCTCCATTGGTCCATTCTTACTGGACTTGAACCCCTTGCTGGATGTGTGTTTTGCGTCCCTTCTCCCATCTGAGGCTTGTCTCTCCCCTTCTAATGAAGTCTCTAGATAAGTGGAGGACATTATTTTTAGTGTTATTAGTATTATTATGACTGCACTGGGGTCAGACCCAGGGCCCCATGCACGCTTTGCAAGCACTCCACCACTGAGCTGCTCATCCAGCCCCCTTTTCTACTTTTTATTTTGAGACAGGCTCTCCCTGAGTTATGCAGGCTGCCTCTGGCCTCAAACTTGCGATCCTCCTGCCTCTGCCTCCCGCGTCGCTGGGATGGCAGGCCTGAGCCATGGCGCCCGGTTTTAATCCCATCTTTTACAGCCACCTCAGTTCTCTGCCCACACTGATTCTTGTTCTGTCTCTTATTAAGCTGAGACAGAATTTGACACAGGCCATGAGGCACTCCAGACAGAACACGTCAGCATCTGGGATGAGGAAATGGGGCGGGGCTGCTTCAATTCATTTTCTTCCCTCTCTCTTCATTCACCAGGGCTGAGTGCCTGGCCGCCTCTGTGCTGACCTCGAGCGTTCTTTTGCTCTCCAGGGTTAGGTTTCCCTTCCATTCCTAAGCCAGAGATTTTCCATTTCCCGTCTCTTCAGGCCTGAAACTCCCTGACCTTCCTCACATTCTTGCCTTCAATTTCCAAAGAGGGAGAAAAAACAAAACAAAACAAAACAAAAGCACCCACAAACCTACTTTGCCAAAACCAGAAAGAAGATTATTGAAAATGCCTACAGAATGCCTGCAGAAAATGCCATTCCGAGGTCATTACGTTCACTTTGTAGTGATTCACAAGTCATTAACTGCCCGGGCTGTAGGTCCAGCACAGCTTTGGAAGGAGCTAAGTATTATAAATCATTAACAACAGTCAGGGGGGAATGCTTGGCGCGAACAGCAGAGATGGAAAATTGCACTAAATCATGGCGATTGTGACGGGAGGAAGCCAGGAGGCTGGGAGGCTGGCTCCGTGCCCTTGGGGAGATGGAGGCCCTGGGGTGTGTCCAGGGAACAGGTGCAGAAGCCCAGCCCGAGGTGGCCGGGGCAGAGTCTGCGAGTCAGGGCAGACACCCCTCTAAAATGTAAGGGTTTGGACCACTCGCCATGGGCAGCAGGGGACCAAGGCTTAGCAGCCAGCTGGGAAAGTTGTGAGAGTTCTGACGGCCATGAATGGTGGGGTGGATGTTGGTTTCAGGAGAAGAAATCTTAAGGCCACCACAGAGGAAACTCCCTGACCTCCATCCCTTCAGATAGCCATGAGGAAAACTGAGGCAAAGCTGTGTGCCGCCAACCGTTGGCGGGTCCCTGTGAGATGCATTCCACCAAAGCACAGCTGGCATACCCCTCTAGGATGCTAATCATCATCATCATCATCACCACGAATATTGATTATTAGTATTAGTGTCATTACTCCTTGATTTTCTCAACAGCTTTAAGAAAGCCATTCCTAGCTGGGCGCGGGGGCTCACGCCTCTAACCCCAGCGACTCTGGAGGCGGGCATGTGCTGAGGGGCTTCAGATGAACAGAGAGAAGTCCCTGCCTTCCACTTTCTAATCTAGTGGCCTAAATGTCAGACCACAAATAGCAGTGCTCCAGGGAAGGCTGGAGTCGTTACCCTCCAGGCTGCTACGGGCCTGGGAGTTGAATGGCTACCAGTTGCTTCCCAACCTAACGCAGAATCCAAGAGCTGACGTGGCTTCGGGCAATTGGATCTCTGGCCCCAGACAGCTCCAAGTGCCAACCCATGGACCCAGGACAGACTGTGAGCCTCCCAGACGGTGAAGCCCCAGACACAGGTAGCAGGGCAGAACCTCATGTGCCCTTCCGTCGGCTTCAGCAAGAGCCTACCAGGACTCCCCACCATGGTCCCCAAGGTCTCTGATTTTACAGGGGCTCACAGCTCAGAGACTGCCTCAAATCACAGAGGAGACTTTCAACTCGGACCTTGGAACAATGCTGGCACCGTTAAGACACTGGGCACTCTTGCAGACGGAGTAAATGCATTTTGCTTATACGATGGCCGGGAGTCCTTGGGGGCCAGGGGTGGAATGCTATGGTTTAAATATGAGATGTCTCCCCTAGGCTCATGTTTGACCACTGGTCCAGGGCTGGTGGTGCTATTTTGGGAGGTTGTGGAAACTGGGAGGTGAGACCTGGCTGGGGGAGGAAGATCATTGGGGAGGGCCCTTGGAGGTGTATTATTATCCCTGCCCTGTCCGTGTTCACTTTCTCTGCTTCCTGGCTGCTAACAGGTGAGCAGCTTTCCTCTGCCATACACTTCCACCGCCATGATCTTCTGCCCAAGCCCATGGGACCAAACAAACACTGGCTAAACCCTCTGAAACCGTGAGCCAAGATAAAGTTTTCCTTCCTCAACTTGTTCCCATCATAGTTTGGCAAACATAACTAACACAGCCTGGTTTCGCGGGGATCCAGAGGTTCAGCTGGCTCAGTCAGCTGCCTAACCTCATGTAACCTTATTCAACTTTTATCCTTTTTTTTTTTTTTTCTTTTTTCAGTACTGGGGGTTGAACCCAGGGCCTCGCACTTGCATGCTCTGCAAGTGCTGGACCACTGAGTTGTGCCCTCAGCCCATTTTTTAACTTTTTGAGACAGGGTCTTGCTAAGTTTCACAGACTGCCTCTGGTCTCGAACTTGCGATTCTCCACCTCCCGAGTTGCTGGGATTACATCCACTTTTATTCTTGCTGGTGCCATACAGTTTGACTTTTTAACATAAAGTTTTTATGACTTAAAAAAGTTTGATTTTCTAGGACAGCTCAGGAAGAGAATTCCTCCATGTGTTGATTTCTTACACAAAGTGTTTCCAATAATTAATTTTCTCTCCAAAGATCATCTCTCTCTCCCTCTCCCCTCCCTCCCTTCTTTCCTCCCCCCTTCTCTCTCTCTCATTCTCTCTCTCTGTCTCTCTCTCACTTTCATTTTTTCTCTCTCTCTCTCTCCTACTTTCCCTCTCTCTCTCCTTCCCCCTCCTCTCTTCCAAAGCTTCCTATTTCTTTAGTTGGATTGTGGAAACATGGTAGCATGTCACGAGGACCTGTTCTTGGTACCATTAGGTGTATCCGACACTCACCCAAGACGACTTCCAGCCTCCCTTCTTAGAAGGGGCATAGCCTCATCCCTCAGTCCAGCTGTGACATGTCACTGCAGCCCACAGCCAGGCAGCTGGCAGAGGGGCGCTGGAGGCAGACAGTCATGAAGAGCAGAGAGGGGGTGTGTTGGGCTTCATGCCACAGATCCTGAACCATAGAGTCTGGAAGGCTTCTGGCATTCAATGCTGTATTGTTTTCAGGATTCTTCCTCACTATGATCAGACATTTCTTATGCGACCAAACCTGGACCTGAGTAGTACCTCCTCACTAATGGGTTTTCTCATGTGTCTGTATCCAGCAACTTAAACTAAAGGAAATTTAACAGGCAGAATTGCTTGTCACTCATTCAAAAGTGATCATAAGGTATAAGAAGAGACTGCATGTTACCCTAGAGGTGAAGGGAGCCCAAATCTGGGGTTCAGATAAGTTGCAGGGGGAGTGGTTGCAGCCCAGAGAAATTGCTGCTTCACTTGCCTGGGCTCAGGCTGATCTGCGGTCATTGGGCCACTGGAAAGCAACAAATGAATTGCCCCAAAGCACATCTGCTGCACCTCAACTCTGATGCTAATAGCAGGTATGTGGGCCTGTGGAGGGTACGTGGGAGCCTGTGGGTAAGCCCTCCTCTGAGGACAGGCACCAAAAGAGCTACACAAGACACAGTGTGTGACCCAAATGTGTGGGATATACTTCTTGTTGTTAGTGCCAACAAGCAGGACTCATAGCGACCCTATGTACAACAGAAGGGAACTCCCCAACACTGTGCCATGCAGATGATCTTTTTATGTTCGAGCCTATTGTTGCAGCCACTGTATTTCTCCTCATTTTGAGTTGTGCCACATCAGCAAAAAGATTTTCCAGGGGCTTTACTCCACTCCCGTCACTAAGGTTGACTCTACTTTGAGGAGGCAACTCTTCCCCAGTCATTCCTTAAATGCCTTCCAGCCTGGGGGGCTTGTTTTCTGGCACTGTATTTGACAGTGCTTCTCTGCTATTCATAGGGTTTTCAATGGTTCATTGTTTTGGGAGTGGGCTGTCAGGTCCTTCTCCCTAATCTGTCTTAGTCTGGAAGCTCAGCTGAACCCTGTCCACCATGGGCAGCCGTGCTGGTATCTGAAGTACTGGTAGCCTAACTTTCAGCATCATAGCAACACGAGCCCCACAGCACAACAAGATGACAGACATATGGGGGTATTCTGACCATCTCTGTGTGTGTGTGTGTGTGTGTGTGTGTGTGTGTGTGTGTATCAAAAAAACTGGATGAAAATAATTTGTAAAACCAATCAACAAAATTTTCTTAAAGTGTATATAAATTCTCTTAAGGGAAATAATGAATAATGTGCTTGTAGCCGGGCGTGGTGGCGCACGCCTGTTATCCCAGTGGCTCGGGAGGCGGAGGCAGGAGGATCACAAGTTCAAGTCCAGAGGCAGTCTGCATAACTTAGTGAGACTCTGTCTCAAAAAGTGAAAAACTGGGCTGAGGGTGCATCTCAGTGGCCCAGCACCTGCAGAGCATGCAAGCGCGAGGCCCTGGGTTCAACCTCCAGTACCGCAAAAAAAAAAAAAAAAAAAAAAAGTGCTTGTAATAAGCTGAGAGAAATCCTGGATAGGGTTAAATGTGTATCCACCCAGGTATAAATTAATATAGAGCATATGTCTTCAGAGATAGACGGAGGCTAGATATTTACATAGAGAGAGAGACAAATCCATAATTCTGAATGAGGAAATGATGTTCCACCAACCATATGCTGAAATGTATTTTCCAGATAGATGACGAGATATTATCTCGCATGCCATACGGCAGTTGATTATATTGCCACAGGCTGCCTGATGAAGGGCATATGCTCTGAGAAATTGTGTCGTTAGGTGGTTTAGTCATTTTGCAGACATCGTGGAGCACACACACAAACCAAGAGGGCTCTGAAGACACGAGGCCTTGTCCTCCTACAGGGCACTGTTGTATTCCCACGTGCTGACGGAAATGTTGTTACATGGCACGTGAGCGAGTCCCACGTGGGCTGCGTGCCCGTGGGCCTCCTGGCTCTGGGCCCACGGAGGTGTCCAGCAGATGGGAGCTCCTGCTCTCGAGCACTGCTTGACCCCTGCTTCCACGTCTGCTGGCTTTGGTACGAGTGTCTCTGGCCCTCGGCAGAACCCTGAAGCATTCGTGTCTTTTGTGCCTGCCACCTTTGCTTGGTTTTCCCAAGCACGGTGACAGGGACTCCATTTTCTGATCTCTCTCAGAATGGAGCACATCCTGACCACTTTAAAGGTCACGCTGCTGGGGTCTGAGTGGGTTTGCATGTTTGTTTTGAGACAGGGTTTCCCTATGTAGCCCAGGCTGGCCTCGAACTTAGGGTCCTCTCGCCTCCACCTCTGATGTGTTGCGGTTACAGGT
Organism: Pedetes capensis; assembly: GCA_007922755.1. NCBI lineage: Eukaryota > Metazoa > Chordata > Mammalia > Rodentia > Pedetidae > Pedetes > Pedetes capensis. The sequence continues at coordinate 14,437 of VMDO01015264.1, read as the reverse complement.
GTGTGCGTTGTGCCTGGCTGTGGTTTTTTTTTTTTGTTGTTGTTTGTTTGTTTGTTTTGTTTTATTTTGGTGATGCTGGGGGTGAAACCCAGGGCTTTGGGCCTGTGAGGCGAGTTCTGTACCACGGAGCTACATGCCCAACGGGTCTAAATGTTTGTGTTCATCCCAGGCATGTGTGTTGAAATCCTAACTCCCAAGGCGATGTGTTAGAAAGTGGGACCTTTGCGAGGGGATTAGGTCATGAGTGTGGAGCCCTCATGAGTAGGATTAGCGCCCTTGTAAGAGACCTCAGCGGGGCACGGTGGCACACTCCTGTAATCCCAGTACTCAGGAAGCTGAGGCAGGAAGAGAGCAAGTTTGAGGCCAGCCTGGGCTATGTAGTGAGACCTTGTCTCAGAAAAACAGAAAATAAAAAAAGAAAGAAAGAGAGAGAGAGAGAAAGACCCTAAACCAACCGTTTACCCTTTCTCCCATGTAAGGCTACAATAACAGAGCAGATCCTTGCCAAATGCTGGATCTGGCAATGCCTTGACCCGGGACTTCCCAGCTTCTAGACCTGTGAGAAATAGATTTCTGTTGTTTATAACCTTCCTGTTGTTGTTGTTGTTGTTAGGTGCCGTCGAGTCAGTATCTAACTCATAGCGACCCTCATAGGGTTTTCAATGGCTGACAGTTTTGGGATTGCCTTGGAAGTGGATTGCCACATCCTTCTCCCATTTTGCAGTGCTGGGAATCGAACTTGGCACCTCAGAGACTGCAGAGCGGCGCACTACCAACTGAGCTAAATCCCACCCCGTAACCTTTCCAGTTTATGGTACTTTGTCGTAGCAGCTCAAACGGGCTGAGACAACACTTTAGTATGCCTGCTCAGTCACCTTCAACCTTGTGTTAATTAGCTTCTGTGTTCCTGTGGCTCAAAATCTGACAGATCCACTGAGGGAGGAAGGTCAGCTTTGTTCAGCTCATGGTTTAGATGCTCACAGCCCATAACGGCAGGGTTGGGGGCCATGGAGGAGCAGCTGTCGGCCGGGCAGGGGGTGGAGGACTTCATATCACAGCTTCAGGAAGCAAAGGCAGGGCTACTGGGGCTCCAGCTAAAATCTCCAAAGGCCACCCCCAGGGACAAGCCAGATCTCCCCTCCCAAAGTTCCACAGCCTCCACAAACAGCATCACCCGCTGCGGACCAAGTATTCGATCACGTGACCTTTGGGGGACATTTTAGATTCAAGCCATAACAGACCTTTTATCCCTGTTCTCATGCCACACAGCATCCTTCTATATATTATTCAATGAAGGTTTGCCAAAGGAAAGCTACGGTTTCTTTGGAAAGTAATGATTATAGTCATCAGTACGTAGCTATGGAGGCTGCAGCTGGAGGTTTTACCTAAGGCCTCCAAGTGGCAAGGTGAAGTAACCTGGTCATTTTAGCAGAGGAGAATAGAGAGATCCAAAGGGAGGGCCCCCGGAAGCCCTTCAGATAGGTTCGGTGTTGCTCCGGGGGACCAGTGGGCTGGACTGCCGGGGACCTGGGAACCTCACGAGAACTGCTGGGAATTCTAAGAACTAATATACAGTCCTACGCAAATAGCACCTCGCATACGACCCAGGGTGGCAGGCCAGGAGGTGAGGGGACGCTGTGTCACAGAGTCCGAGTTGTTTCTAGGCAGAATAAGAAGAACGAGATTGGAGGCAGGCGCTGAAGGTAGAATCTCGGGTGAATACCAAGGTCCCCTCCATTGTCTTCCTCACAGAGACGAGAGAAGGGCCTTGCTTCTGCACTGCTCAATTTATTGCTGTGGGAAAGTGGCAGTTGAATCACGTATCCCCGGAAAAGATATGTTGAAGACCTAACATCTATTCCCTCAGGATGGGACCTTAGCTGGAAATAAGGTGGTTGCAGATATAATTAGTAAAAAAAGTGGTTTTCCTGTAGTGGGGTGGGCCCTTCATCCAACACAACTGTTGTTAGGTGCCATCAAGTTGGTATCTGACTCATAGCCACCCCACGTACAACAGGCAAAATACTGTTGTCAGTGCTTCTCTGCTGTTCATAGGGTTTTTAATGGCAGATTGATTTTTGGGAGTGGGTTGCCAGGTCCTTCTCCCAAGCCTACAGCACCTGATGTTCCCAGGCTATCTACCATCCAAGTACTAACCAGGCCGAACCCTGCTTAGCTTCTGAGATCTGACGGGATCAGAGGCCACCGGCCTATGGCTGCAGGGCCCCAGCATGACTAGGGTCCTGATAAGAAGCGAAAGCAGACATGGGAGGCAGATGTCACGCAATGAGAGAAACCGCCATTAATGAGGCGCAGCCTCGAGCCAAGGACCTCCTCAGACTGCAGTGAGGCAAGGGCGAGGAAGGGCTCCTGCAGCTTCAGGGGGAAGAGGCTCGCCCGACCCTGCCTGCTGAACTTCGCTTTGGCTTTGTCGTGGGGGGTGTTGGGGATTGAACGACCTGCGCCCCGTGCGTGCGAGGCAAGCGCTCTGCCATCTAGAGCAAAGCCCCCAGGCCAGCTGTGGGCTTTGACTTCGGAACTGGGAGGGAATAGTTTCTGCCATGTGAAGCCACCCACCCAAGGGGACTGTGTCATGGCAGACCTGGGAACCAAGAGTGTCTCTGAGGATTTGTCCAGCTGCGGACCCACGCAGGGGTGGGTGCTGGGGGCGGTGTCTGGGGCCTGCAGAGTTGGAGCAGATTTGGATCTCTCCCCCCTGGCAGATTTGGATCTCTCCAAACTTGCCTTGGACGGTAGCCTCCAGCTTCGGACGTTCAGATCCTACTGAGCCAGCAGTTGCTCCTCTGGGATCGGCCACTCTTCTTGGAAGCCCCGAGGCCAGGAAGTTGTTGAGCTCATTGCTTCTAGAATAAAGAATCTGCCCCGCTTTCAGGGAAGATTTGCCTGGGGCTCCCGTCCCCGTGGTTCCTCCCCCAAGCCCATTGCCTCTCTTTTCTTTCCCCTGCCGCAAGGAACCCGGGTGCAGAGCTCAGGTTTTCCCAGAAGTGACGAGGTCCAGGTCATAGTACACATTATTCTCCCGCTGTCTAATATCCTGGCACGTACCCTTATGCAAATGCATCCTGGTAATGAAGATTCTGACAGTGAAGTGCGCCGCCAGGAAATATGCTCTTCATCAATATTGAATATCTGAAGATAATAGCCCATTAAATATATACGCGTAGGGCTGTTGTTTCAAAGAGAATGGACCGTTAGCCGAAAAGTTTTGAAATGGCCAGGCATTGAACGCACTAGAGCTCCTTCTGAGAGGTTGTAAATGCATTGGGGTAGCCCAGCTTAAAGACCTGACTGCAGGCAGCTACGTTCTGATTAAATCGTGCGGTCAGAGTTAGCTCTTAGAATGTGATTTGGGCCAGGCATGGGGGCACACACCTGTCATCCCAGCAACTTGGGAGGTGGAAGTAAGAGGATCACAAGTTGGAGACCAGAGGCAGCCGGCATAACTTTGCAAGACCCTGTCTCAAAATTTTAAAAAAACCAAAAAATGGGCTAGGGGTGTGGCTCAGTGGGAGAGTACTTGCAAAAGTATGCTTTAAGCCGGGTATTCAACTCCTGAGTACTGCAGGGGATAGAAGAAAGGAAGGAAGGAAGGAAGGAAGGAAGGAAGGAAGGAAGGAAAGAAGGAAAAAGAAAACAAAAGAAAACAAAAGAAAAGAAAAGGGTTTTGGTTTTAATCTTAGTTTGCGTGACTTATTTAACTCCTCAAGGTTGTATTTCAGTAAGACCGAATAATCATTAAATTAAGAACTATCAAGTAAAAGCCCAAAGGAGACCACAGCCATATTAAACAATGGAGAGGGAAAAGGAAGAGGTAAAGACACGTGAAAACGGGTAAGGATGACAGAGGTACAGACCGCGTACGACGGCCAGTTGTGTACCAGGGCAAGTTGTGACTGATCAAGGCTGGTCCTTTTAGTGATCACAAAATTGTATTAAAAAACTTCCAAAAACAAGAAGAAAAAAGAGTGGCTGATGTAGCCGCCTCACTACCCAGATGGTCGAGCTAGAACAGGCTCTTCAAACCGCTCTGGTGTAGCTCAGTTGGTAGCGCACCGCTCTGCGCTCTCTGAGGCCCTGGGTTCCATCCCCAGCACCGCAAAAGTGGGAGGAGGACCCGGCCGCCCACTCCCGAAAAAATCCTGAAAACAATCAGCCGTTGAAAACCCCACGAATGACAGAGAAGCACTGACATAGTGCCTGGTGTGGCACAGTGTCGGAGAGGGTTCTGTTCTTGGCACCTAATAACAATGGGGTGGTTTGAGAAGCTGTGACGCTGTCACTAGCTACAGAGCCTCTTCCGCGTATACACAAGAAAACGTCTCTTTTGTTTGTTCTTTTGTAGTCTTTGGGGGAGCAAAGTCGTACTCGGGAGGGGGCTTAGCTGCGCCAACCTCACGTCAATACTTGGCTTTCCCAGATGGCGGTCCTGATCAGTGGCAGATCGTGGGTGTTGCTGCTGGTAGCTGGCTGAGTGCCGGCGTGGGGCCTGGGAACGAGGCTGACCGGGATCTCCTTGACCTCCTAGGGGCCGAGGTGACCTACATGAACATGACCGCCTACAACAAGGGCCGGCTGCAGTCCTCCTTCTGGATTGTGGACAAACAGCACGTGTACATCGGCAGCGCCGGCCTGGACTGGCGATCGCTAGGACAGGTAATCCCCCCGAGTTACCTGAACGCCACGTGAGTGGGCGCTCGGCCCCTGCTGCGGGACCGGAGGGAAGGAAAGCCTAGAGCATGTGCAACCTCAAGTTGTGTTTTTGGTGTTGCCGTGATCGAGCTCAGGGTCTCGTGCACACGAAGCCCCCTCTTTCCCTCCGAGCTACGCCCTCGGCCCCAGCGCATACTCTTTTCAACTGCACGGCTTTAAGAGGCTCACCTTTGCTTAGAGTGAAATGGCAAAGCGTTTTGTCAGAGTCATTTCACCAAACAACAACGTAACCGGGGTGGCTCTGGTGGTTGTGCAACTCAGATGCTCCTCTGAGCGTCTCTGGGGCAGGCTGGTATGCGTTTGCATCATCCAGACCTAAAGCTTCGGGCTGATACCACGTAATCGAAGGGCCAGGAAAACATGCGAGGCCAGCCGGTGGTGCTGTAGTCCAGAACTCATCTGCGTTATCTCTGTAGTAAATCTTGAGATGAAGACGTCCCCCGCTTACTCCTTGCAAATGACTAACTTCAGATGTCTTGAAAATACGCTTAGACGGTCCTGTGGCTTTCACCTACTTATTCCTGCCGAGACAATCCATAGAGGATTACAAGGTTGCCATCTTCCCTTCCGTCAGCCCCAGGCAGGAGGTTTCTGGCCACTCTGTGCCCAGGCACCTGGGCGTACTGCAGAGGCCACGGGCACCCATCTGAGCTGAGCTCTTTTGACATGGATACCACTGAACTCACCAGGAGAGTCCCACGGCGCTGTAGTTGACCTCTCCTGGGAAGGGCAGCATCGAGGTGCAGGTGGATCTGACCGAAACCCGTAGACAAAGACAAAGTCACGTTGGGTAAATCCGAGGAAGGTAATGTCACATTTGGACTGTTACCTCCTGCAGTAGAGCTCTTGCAAAGCATGCGTGAGGCCCTGGGGTAACCTCAGAGTACCCCAAAAAAGTGTCTATATTGATCATATACAGACATTTTTCCTTGTCACAATACAGTATAGCAGCTCTTTACATAGCACTTACAGTGAATTGGTCCTACAAGTAAACTGGAGATGGTTGAAAGTGTATAGGAGGCTGTGTACACACGATTGCAATACCATAACATTTAATTTTTTTAATTTTTTCATTTTTTTCCCATTTTTTTGCAGTACCAGGGGTTGAACCCAGGGCCTCATGCATGCTAGGCAAGTGCTCTACCACTGAGCCACACCCCAACCCCTTTTTTTATTTTTTATTTTGAGTCAAGGTCTCCCTAAGTAACACAAGATGCCTCTAGCCTTGAACTTGTGATCCTCCTGTCTCCACCTCCCAAGTTGCTGGGATGACAGGCGTGCAGTGCTGGCTACAGTATGTTGTTGTTGGGTGCTGTTGAGTCGTGTCCTACTCACAGCAACCCTCATAGGGTTTGTTTTGTTTTGTTTTGTTTTTGTGGTACTGGGGGTTGAACCCAGGGGCCTCATGCCTGCATGCATTGCAAGTGCTGGACCACTGAGCTGCACCCTCAGCCCATTTTTTTGACTTTTTTGAGACAGAGTCTTGCTAAGTTATGCAGACTGCCTCTGGTCTCGAACTTGCGATCTTCCTGCCTCCACCTCTGCAGCCGCTGGGCTTACAGGTGTGTGCCACCGCGCCTGGTGCCCTCATAGGATTTTCAGTGGCTGATTGTTTCGGGAGGGGCCTGCGATGTCCTTCTCCCATTTTTGCGGTGCTGAGGATCGAACCTGGATCCGCAGAAAGTGTGGAGCAGCCTGGCAGGTATATAAGGGCCTGAGCACCTGCTGATGTTGGTGTCCCCTGAGGATGTGTCCCCTTGGTTCTGTGTTTCGGGAGAGCCTGGAGGAGAGCAGATGGTGTCTGTGAGTCTGGCACATGGGACACGAGAGACCTGGTGGACTTGGGCCACAAGGACCGGGGGCCTTGAGGAGGACGTCCCTGTCTGCAGAGGCGGTTCCCATGCCCCGGGGGCTGTGGGAGGAGCAGCGAAGTCTGGCCGCCACGGCTGCTGCTGCTGCAGATCTAGGGCTGTGTAGCGACAGCGCCTTCCTGAGCTGAAGCTGCCGCTTCTGACGGTGGTCCTTTGGCCGGGGAGCCATGAGTCACGGGGCCTCTGCCTCTCCGGCCCTTGTTACCTCTCTCTGGCCTCCCTGCGGGCTGAGGTGGTGGCCTGACATTTATCATGACAAAGGGCCCCAAGACTGAAGGCACCTTGAGTCCTTCTTCCTGTCCCCTTTCCTTTCAATGGAAAGATGAAGGGCTGAGCGGAGCTGAGGAGGCAGTGAGCGTGCCTGAGCGGGTGTCGCGTGGCGCTGTGTCCCCGGCGGTCATTCCCAGTCACTGTCGGGCTGAGCTGACGCTTTGCTCAGGACTTGGGAGCTTCTGGGAGGTGCTCTAGCTCCCAGGGCGGTCGGGCACTGGAAAGGGATGGCTGATTCACAGCACCGAAATGGAAGTGAAGCAGAGAAGCCACCGGGTCTCGCGCTCCTCGCAGAATACTGAATCTTCCTTAGGAGCCAGTGGCGAAGGAAGCAAATGATTCATTCTCCCCTGACTGATTGAAAAGATTATCCCTTGCTCATAAAAGGTCATTTTGGTTTGCATATGCATTTAAAGATAAATGAGGGGGCGGAAGTCCCTATTTTTTTTTATAAAATAGATGTGTTAGCAGGCTGCACTCTGAATAACAAAGTCATGCCTGTTTCCCACAATTTTTGCAGTGCCGATTTGGCAAATGACATGGTTCCAAAGGAGCATCGGGAAGACATCCTTTTTCCTAGTCTGCCGGGGACAGAGTCTTACAAAGCCAGTTTATTACCTCTGGCCGTGGTCTCAATTCACGCAGGGGAGTGGAGCAAGAAGAGCATTGTCAGGCTCCCTTCTTGCCTTTCCTGAGATGAGATGTAGTCAGTGGGTTGCTTACAAGTGGAACTGACTTGTATGAAATCTTCCCTCGCACGCCCTCCCAAGCCATACTTTCCTGGACGTGTGTTAAACGGCACCGCAACCGGCCATACCCTCATGTGACACATCTTCACATCTCTACCCTGGTCACATTTTTTCCCCTAGAGATAGTCCATTTGGTTAAAGCTCCTCTTAAAACATGGTGCCCCAAATTTCATGGGACGATGCTTCCCTGGCTACTTCCACTGCTAGGCAGACAGGCACTACACCTCCACGTTTGCTACGCCCAGATTTGCTGTGTGCTGGGGCCCTTCTCTGTGCTGGCTGTTTCTAAACTTCCTGTGCCACAGTGGAACACTGTAGCTGGAATCAGAATTGAAACTGAATTTTTTCTTCTAGCCCTTAAAGTTAGATGACCCCAGGCAAGTTACTTCACCTGAGTTTGTGTTGCTCGTCTCTACAATTGAAGTACTAATCGTGGCTTCACACAGTTGTTGTTGTTGTTGTTAGGTGCTGTCAAGTGGGGTCCAACTCATGGTGACCAGATATATAATAGAAAGAAAAATTTCCCCGACACTGTGCCACGCCCAACACTATGTCAGGCCTTCTCTGCTGGTCATAGGGGTTTCAATGGCAGATTGTTTCAGGAGAGGGCTGCTGGGTCCTTCTCCCAAACCTGCAGCACCCGATATTCCCAGGCAGTCTCCCATCCAAGGACTCACCAGGCCCGACCCAGCTTAGCTTCTGAGATCTGTTGGGGTGGGACCCCAGGGGAACCACATGGGGTACTAACATGTGTATACACCTCCCCTGAGGCATGGTGGCTGTCCAATATGGCCAGTGAGTTGATGATGCAGAAACTCAGTAAGTTCTCTAGGGCAGTGGCAGAGAGGAATGCCAGAGGCCCTGTGCTTATCCATTGTCTTTGGCAAAGTTGTCATAAATCTCCCTAAGGTTACTCCCTAACACGTGGCCTACTTAAGAGTCCACTGAGGTAGGCATGGGCTCCCAGGGGCACGGACTAGTGGCTGTGACCCTCTGAAGGGACTTCTTTAATATCTTGGCATAGAGCTTTATTCTACAGTTGTTATCAGTAGGAATACCTAGAAGGCAATTAACCAAATTTATAAGTGGCACAAATCTAGGAGACAGAACTAAAACCATGGTGTTTAGAAGCAAGCCCTAGGTGGTAGCACACAACTGTAATCCTAGTGACTCAGGAGGCTGAGGCAAGAGGATTGCAAGTTCGAGGCCAGAGGCAGCCTGTGAAATTTAGCAAGATTTTGTCTCAAGATAAAACGTAAAATATAATAAAGAGGTTTGGAGTGCAGCCCACTGGTAGAGCACTTGCCAAGCATGTGTGAGGCCCTGGGTTCAACTCTCAAGCACTGCAAATTAAAAAGAGAGAGAGAGAGAGAGAGAGAGAGAGGAAGAAGAAGAAGAGGAGGAGGAGGAGGAGGAGGAGGAGGAGGAGGAGGAGGAGGAGGAAGGGGAGAAGATGATGCAGAAAAATTCCACCTTAAACCATGGAGTTTTTATTTTGTTGTTTTGCTTTTTAATAATATTGAGGTAAAATTCTAACTAGCAGAGCTTATTAAGTACATACATAGAAATTTTGTTTCCATCAACAAAAGTTTATTTAAAATGTCTTGCTGGATTTCTTTAAGGGCTCAGTCAGACCTAAGAAATGCATTTATTTTAATAGCTATAGTAACAAAGACTCATTTAGTGGATTTTATGGTCTCATTTTTATTACTTTCTGGCTTTTATATTGTAATTGGAAAAGAAATTAGATCGTATATTCTTGATACAATGCCTGATACAATGCCTTATACCCATACATTACTCTGCGTACTTCAAGTGTTGGAACTTAAGCATCTATTATTACAACTAGCTATTACTTTAGTCCTTTATTGTTGAATTCACCAACACCAATTCTGCCACAGTTTTAAAAACTCTTTCTGAAGCACTAATTCCCTTCGCAAACTGTGTAGAAAATTAGCTCCATTGCTTTGTACTATTTTAACACGGGCTTAACTCCTACACGCAAGCTACCAAGTTCATTCTATGTTGCTTTCTTCAAAGTTGAACATCTGGTATTTGAACCTTCTTTTTATTTTTATTTTATTTATTTATTTATTTATTTATTTATTTGCAGCACTAGGAGGCTGATCCCAGGGCCTCATGCATACTTTGCAAGTGCTCTACCACTGAGCTGCACCCCAGACCCCTTTTTATTTTTTTACCTTGAGACAGGGTCTTGCTAAGTTGTGAAGGCTGCCTCTGACCTCGAACGCATGATCTTCTTGCCTCTACCTTTCAAGTTGCCAGGATTACAGATGCGTGCCATGGCGCCCAGGGATACTTGCATTCTTAGGGTTAGTGAGGCACTATTCATAACAGCTAAGATATCGGCTCAGTCTAAATACCCCTCAGTGGAGGAATGGATTTTTTAAAATGCAGTGTACATACACAGTGGACTATTATTCGGCCATAAAAAAGAATTAAATCCTGTCATTTACTGCAACATGGGTGAAACTGGAGCTCATGTTCAGTGAAATAAACCAGACACTGAAAGACACGAGCCACGCATTCTCACTTATTTGTGGACACTGAAAACTTGATCTCCTAGAAGAATGGAGATAGATAAAGATCACTACAAAGCAGAGAAGGCAGAAGGAAGAGGCCAGGAGAGAAATTATATAAAGGACCCAAAAACAGATAGGAGGAATTAGCTCTGGTTTTCCATGGCACAATAGGGGAACTGGGTGAATACGATCTGTGATATATTTCAAAATGGCTGGAAAAGGGAGTACAAAATTCCCAGCATATGAAAATGATAAATGTTGAAGCAGATGGGAGAGCTTCATTACCCTGATTTGATTATTACGCATTCTGTGTTTGTATCAAATTACCATAATGCACCATGCGAAGATGTGCAGGTATTATATCTCAATAAAAAAAAACCTGCAGTAGCTAAAGAGGTGGAAAATCACATGCTGAGTAGAAATCATTGTCTCTCCAGACATATTCACCATTAATCATCTTGGAATGTGTGCAGAAGTGGGAATTTAATGCTGCTTCTATGCTAAACTGGGCTGGGATTTAGCTCAGTGGGTAGAGTGCTGCTCCGCAGTCTCTGAGGTCCCAGGTTCAATTCCCAGCACCACAAAAATAGGAGAAGGACGTGGCAATCCACTCCCAAGGCAATCCCGAAACAATCAGCCATTGAGAACCCTATGAGGGTCACTATGAGTCGGACATGACTTGATGGCACCTAACAACAACAATAATCTATGCTAAAGGGCTGGGGATTAGCTCAGTTGGTAGAGTGTTGGGCTGTGCTGAGGTCCTGGTTCAATCCCCAGCACCACCAAAATGGGAGAAGGATGTGGCAGCCCACTCCAGAAACAATCCCAAAACAATCAGCCGTTAGACACCCTATGAACAGCAGAGAAGCACTGACATAGTGCCGGGCATGGCACAGGGTCAGGGAGTGTTTTGTCTGTTGTACATAGGGTGGATGTGAGTCAGACCCGACTCGACAGCACCTAACAACAACAAGAACAAATCTATGCTAAAGAGAAACCAGCCAGGCATGGGATCAGTGGTCCATCAGGGCGACCACAGTGAAGAGAGGCAGTGTGTTTCCAGTAGCGTTTGTCTTTCCTTAATCTCGCGCCTCAATCAGGGAAGGATCTGAGCATTGCTCCTTGCTTTCCCACCCTGAAGATCTGAAAGATGCTTTCTGCAGTCTCTATTTCACGTCCTGCTGGTGGCTGGCAGGCAGTTGTTTGCTTCAAGGCCACACATATGCTACTCATCAGGCTAAGGCTTTATTTCAAAAATAAAAGTTACAACTTGCCCCGGAGATGATCTTCTCCTGCAATACACACTGAAATCTCAAGCTGGTGTAAGCAGCTTGTCCTGGGAGGAAAGGAGTAGGGAGGGAGACGCGGAGGGAGGGAGGAGGGAAGAGCAGGGACAAAGAGAAGGAAGGAAAGGAGGAGGGAGGAAGGGAGGTTACATAGGTAGGCAGAGAGCCACACTTCCCATCCATCCTGCAGATGGACCCACCGTGGTATTTGCACAGCCTTCTGGGACAAAGAAACCCAGGCCCCCAAGTCACAGGTCAGTGTTGCATAATAGCTCACCTCCCCCTTGGGGACCTTGGTTTCCCTGATTTTGAAATAAGGCTGGACTGCTGCCCTCCGAGATTTTTGCACCCTTTCTTGGCCTTTCTGTTTGTTCTGATCTTTCTGGCAAGCAGCATTATCGCCCCGGTAGACAAAGAAAATAAGACATCAGGGAGTTAAGTGGCACCAGCCGCCCACCTGGAGTGGGGGGCAGGAAGCTGACTTTGAGCTCCCAAGATTCAATTCTTTCTTTCTTTTTTTTTTTTTAATCCTCAGTAACAAAATTTTCACCTTGAGGGCAGAAAATAAAATGAAGTTAGAGCGCCTGGTAATTAAATCTCCTGCAGGAACTCGGAATATAAATCAGGGGCTAAGGGGACGCCTGTGACTTGCTCATGGTTGCACATTCCTTTGTCTTTGTCAAGACAATTAAGGAAATACTTGTTTACATTTCTATAAAATCATGAGAACAGCAGAGCAGGCATCTGTGAATGATAGATGGAGCTGTGGTTTTGCCAGCTCGCATTCGTTATTCTGAATTCCCGCACAACATGATGTCAGTGCCTCTCCTCTCCCCCGGCTGCTCCTGATAAGAGCGTCCATCAGAGAGTGGCCTGGCTTCTGCTGCTCCCTGACCCACCGGAGCACACCTGTCTTTTTTTTTTTTTTTTTTTTTTTTTACCCCAGGAGTCTCTATTTATTCTCTTTTGCCAAAAAGTGCATGTGCTGGATGTTAGAAGCATTTGATAATTTTTTTTTTTTTTTGCTATGAGCTAGACACCGACTCAGTGGCACCTAACAACAACAACAAAGGACTTATAGGGGCTAGGTTTAGCTCAGTTGGTAGAGCGCTGCTTTACACTTTGAGGACCCAGGTTCGATCCTCAGCACCACAAAAATGGGAGAAGGATGCGGCAATCCACTCCCGAAAACAATCCCAGAACAATCAGCCACTGAAATCCCTATGATTGTTGTTGTTGTTAGGTGCCGTTGAGTCGGTATCCTACTCATAGTGACCCTCATAACACCTGTCTTTATTATGCTTCCACTCAGGTCCTGTGTCGGTAGGTACAATCAAGTCGAGTCCAACTCGGAGCAACCTTATGTGCAACAGAACGAAGCACTCCCTGACACTGTGCCAGGCACACGATCTTTTTTATACTTAAGCCCGTTGTTGCAATCACTGTGTCAATCCATCTTGGTGAGGCTCTTCCTTTTTTTCATTGACCTGGCCGCTGATATACACAAGGAACGTCTGGATAGGGACGTGGTGTAGATAGGGGCTGACGGAGCTGTGGACCTGGCTATGACTGTGGATGAGATGCATACGCGGGCAGCTTGTGTAACTCAGCAAGACTCCATCCCAAGACATAAAATAAAGACGGGCTCAGGGTGCTACTCAGTGGTGGAGTACTTGCAAAGGAGGCACAAGGCGCTGGGGTCAGCCCCCCAGTAAAGAGAAGGGGGGAAGGAAGGAAGGAAGGAAGGAAGGAAAGGAGGGAGGGAGGGAGGGAAAGAGAAAGAAAGAAAGAAAGAAAGAAAGAGAGAGAGAGAGAGAGAGAGAGAAAGAGAGGAAGGAAGGAAGGGAGGGAGGAAGGAAAGGAGGGAGGGAGGGAGGGAAAGAGAAAGGAAAGAAAGAAAGAAAGAAAGAAAGAAAGAGAGAGAGAAAGAGAGGCAGGAAGGAAAGAAGGAAGGAAGGAAAGGAGGGAGGGAGGGAGGGAAAGAGAAAGAAAGAAAAAGAAAGAGAGAAAGGAAGGAAGGAAGGGAGGGAGGGAGGAAGGAAAGAAGGAAGGAAACAAAGAAGAGAAAGAGAGAAGGAAGCAAGGAAGGAAGGGAGGAAGGAAGGAAGGAATGGAATCTGAAAGCCAATGTGTACAGTGTACCTGACTTTGGGGAAATTATCAGTAGGAGCCCAAATGCAAAAGTCAAGGAGAGTCCTGTCTAAATCTCAGCGCTTGGTCCCGTAGCCTGGCTGCAGGTGCACCCTTCTGTGTAACAGTAAATGCAAGAACAAAGGGGTCACCGCGACAGCGCTCTTACACATTGTTTTCTCTGAAAATAACACCGTGGGTCGCACCCAGCACTGACACCTCCAATATTAATTTCACAGATGAAAGAACTGGGTGTCATCTTCTACAACTGCAGCTGCCTGGTACTAGATTTGCAGAGGATATTCGCTCTATATAGCTCGCTGAAATTCAAGAGCAGAGTCCCTCAGACCTGGTCCAAGAGGCTCTACGGAGTCTATGACAACGAGAGGAAGTTGCAGCTTCAGCTGAACGAGACCAAGTCGCAAGCGTTTGTGTCGGTGAGCGACTTCCCTCCTCCTCCCCACCCCACCCCCCCTGCCACCCGTCTCTCCATCCTCCAAAGGCTCTTGGTTAACTTGGGATGTTTCAGTGTGGTCTTATGATGAGTGAAAAGAATAAGGCCAATGGGCTCCCTCCACCCCTTGAAGAGTTAAAATGTGTCTCATGCTGTCATGTAATAATCAACCAACAATAACAGTAAAGTATACAGACCACGGCCTGCAGCTGTAGCCCTGTGGCATCTGATCCCGTCAGATCTCAGAAGCTAAGCAGGGTCAGGCCTGGTTAGTACCTGGATGGGAGACCACCTGGGAACACCAGAAGCTGTAGGCTTGGGAGAAGGACCTGGCAACCCCCTCCCAAAAATCAATCTGCCATTGAAAACCCTATGAGCAGCAGAGAAGCACTTATAATAG
>VMDO01015263.1:0-39057 GCA_007922755.1 Pedetes capensis | reverse complement strand
ACAGGGCCTCAGTAAGCTATTCAGGCTGCCTCTGGGCCCAGACTTGTGATCCTCCTGCCTCTGCCCCCCTACTTGGTATTACAGGTATGCATCCCCTTGCTGAGTTTGTAGGTTGTGCTTTCATTTTCATTTGATTCTAGGAATTTTTAAATTTCTACCCTGATTCCTTCAAGGACTCCTTGATCATTTCAGAGTGTACTGTTCAATCTTCATATATTTGTATAGTTCCTGTAATTTCTCTTTCTGTTGATTTTTGGCTTTATTCCATTATGGTCCAATAGGATACACAAAACTATTTTGACCTTTCTGTATTTATTAAGACTTGATTTATGGCCTAAAATATGATCTATTTTAAAGAAAGTCCCATGGGCTGCCAAGAAGAGTGTATTTTGTAGCTTTTGGATGGAACATTCTGCAGATATCTATTAAGTCCATTTGATCTATTGTGATGCTCAACCCTGATGTTTTTCTGTCAGTATTTTGTCTGGATGTTTTATCTATTGATGAGAGTGGGGCATTGAAGTTACCCACTACTACTGTGTCTGGACCTATCTGTCCCTTTATGACCAGTAGTTTTTGTTTTATTAAATTGAGTGCACCAATATTCTATGTGTATATATTCATAATTATTATATTTTCTTGATTGATTATTCCCTTTATTAATATATAGTGAACTTCTTTATCTCTTCTAATTTTAACTTGATATAAGAATTGCTACTTCTCTTGTTTTGGCTTTCATTTGCTTGGCATATCAATTTTCATCCTTTCACTTTTAGTCTATGAGTGTCCTTGCCAGTAAGATGCATTTCTTGCAGACAACAAACTGTTGGAACTTGTTTT
Organism: Pedetes capensis; assembly: GCA_007922755.1. Taxonomy (NCBI): domain Eukaryota; kingdom Metazoa; phylum Chordata; class Mammalia; order Rodentia; family Pedetidae; genus Pedetes; species Pedetes capensis. Next base: position 38,217 of record VMDO01015263.1, on the reverse strand, counting down.
TTTAATTCAATCTACTAATCTATGTCTTTTAATTAGACAGCTAACACCATTTATATTTAGGGTTATTATTGAGAGGGGTTTGCTGATGCTTGTAATTATATTGAGTATTTTTCTGGTTGGTTCACATCGTATTTGTTCTTTTCTTTCTCTCTTATTCATATTTGGGGTGTGCTGATCTTTTAAATGTGATCTTTAAATATGACAAATTCAGTCTTATTCTCCATTAGTTCATATATTCCTCTCATGATATTTATGCTTTCCTGTGCTGTCATGATTGAGACTGTCTTTCTTCCTGCTATGTGTATGGGATTCCTTTAAGTATCTTCTGCAATACAGGCTTGGTGGTCATGAATTTCTTTAGAGTATGCTTGTCTTGGAAGGTCTTTATTTGAGAAATACCACATGTTCTCACTCATATTTGGGAGCAGAATCAAACTTAAAAGAAGGAAAAAATCCTATACATAAATTGGAACATTATAAAAAGCTCGTGGAGACTTAACATAGAAGGGACAATTTAGGGAGTGGAAAGAAGGATGGAGGGATCTAGCAAAAGGAAATGATAATGGGAGATGACAGGAGGGGGAGGAGGGCCAACAAGGAGCAAGGAAGGAGAGAGGGTCAATCTCAAAGTAAACAGCCCAACCTTAATAGTTTGGGAAATAATATCAATAACAACAATAACACCACAGGATGACAGGATGGCAATAATGCAAAGGGACTAGATTACTCATGTAATACTGCTGAGAATGTAAAAAAGATCACTATATAAAAAGGTTTGGACTTAAATCAAAATCCGGATGCATGCATATAGATAAATATTCCCCAAAAAAAGACATGCAAGTAGAAAGCAGGCCATTGGTGGTGGGGGGGGGGGGGATGGAAATGAGGGGCCCGAGAGGGTAAGGGAGAAGTTATGTAAGCAATGTACAATGAAACTCATATACAGAAATGTCACAATGAAATACATCTCAGAGTGAAACCCATTAAACTGTACATTTAAAATTTCCTATTAATAAAAGGTCTTTATTTCTCCTTTTACTTTATTTTATTTTATTTTATATTTTATTTTATTTTTGCAGTAGTTGGGGCTGAACCAGAGGCCTTGCACATACTTTGCAAGTGCTCTACCACTGAGCTTCACCTTGAACCCCTTTTTTATTTGTTATTTTATTTATTTTTTATTTTATTTATTTATTTTCTGTGGTACTGGGAGTTGAACCCAAGGCCTCGCGCTTACATGCTTTGCAAGTGCTGGACCACTGAGCTGCACCCTCAGCCCATTTTTTTACTTTTTTGAGACAGAGTCTCACTAAATTATGCAGACTGCCCCTAGTCTCAAACTTGCAATCCTCCTGGCTCTGCCTCCAGAGCCGCTGGGATTGCAGGTGTACGCCACCAGGCCCGGCTTTTTTATTTTGAGACAGGATCTCACTAAGTTATATAGGCTCCATCTGGCCTCAAACTTGTGACCTTCCTGCATCAGCCTCTTGAGTTGCTGGGATTAAAGGCATGTGCCACCATGCCCAGCTTCTCCATCATTTTTAAATGATAACTTTGATGGCTATAATAATCTTGGTTGGCAGTTATTTACTTTCAAGGTTTAAAATATATCATTCCATGCTCTCCTTGATTTTAGGGTTTGTGTTGAGAGGTCTGATGTTATTTTGAGGGGATTGTCTTTGAAAGTAAGTTGGTGTTTTTCTCCCACAGCTTTTAATGTTATTTCTTTGTTGTGTAGTCTTGGCATTTTAACTACAATGTATTGTGGGGAGATTCTTTTCTGGTCATGTCTATTTGGAATTCTAAATGCCTCTTGTGGTTGGATGTCCATTTCTTTTCCCAGACTTGGGGAATTTTCTGTTATCATTTCGTTGAATAGGTTTTCCATGCCTTTAGTTTTTATTTCAGCTCCTTATTCTACCCCCTGGATTCTTAGATTTGGTCTCTTAATCATATCCCTGAGTTCTTGGAGGTTGTGGTCATTTTTTAAATTTATTTTTCTTTGTTGATATCTGAATGTAGTGTTTCCTAAATCTTGTCTTCCATCCCTGATAGTCTGTCTTCTGCTTGATCTAGTCTACTGGTGGTGTTTACCACTGTTGTTTTTCTTTTTAATTTGATTTATTGAGTTTTTCATTTCCAACATTGTTTTTTTTTTCTCAGAAATCTCAATTTCCTTTCTGAATTTCTCATCCATTTTTCCAACTTTGTCTTCTACATTTTGCCTTTATGATCTAGGTCCTGTATTTATTTCCTTACTTAATTCATCTTCTTTTTGTGTACTCTTTGAAGTTATTGATCATATTTACAGGTAGACGTTTGAATTCTTTGTCTGCTATTTCAACTATAGCAATATGTTTGGATTTGATGGTTGAAGAATTATGGTCTTTTGGAGGAGACATGTTGCTGTGCTGTTTCATGTTTTTGTGTGTGTGTGTGTGTTTCTCATTTGGATTTGTGCATCTATCAGGATGGATATTTCTTCTTCTTGTATTTGGGGATTTCCTTAGTAAGTGGCTTTCTCTTGAAATTTCAATCCCTAGCACCACTCCCAGAGGAAAAGACAAACCATTATATCAGGTACAAGGCTAAATCAGATATAGAAATACATTTAAAATCAGTTAAAGTTAACTGCTATACCACCAGTGCCTATAAGAGCTGAAAATGGTGATGATAATATAGAGTAAGCTATGAAGTTATGTTATTTAGAGTAAAGGTAAAAATAGTAATTGCCTGAAATAAAAAACGGAGAACAGAGAAAAAGGAGAAAGAAGGGAGCATCAACTGTTAAATAAAAGAGCAGAAAAAATATCCTGAAAGGAAATGAATGTTAGGAAGAGACAGAGAAAAGGACCAAAGATTAAAAAAAAAAAAACTTGATTCCACAATTAAGACAAAAATGTATAAGCAAAATTGGATAAGAATGAGAAGAGCAGTAAGAAGTAAAATAACTAAGACATTTCTTTTTAAAAAAAAAATAAAGTAAAATGATACCAAAAGTATGTTAGGTTAGTTGTTAGGTGCTGTCGAGTCAGTGTCCAACCCATAGTGACCCTGCGTACAACAGTGGAAACACTATTGTCAGTGCTTCTCTGCTCTTCATAGGGTTTTCAAATGGCAGATTGATTTTTGGGAGTGGATTGCTGGGTCCTTCTCCCAACCAAAAGTATAGTTAATAGAAAAAGAGATATATAGGCAGCAAAACATAAAAAAGAAAACTAAAAAGGAAAAACAATAAAAGTTACATTAGAAAAAAGCAAATTAAGAAAACAAAATTAAAGATGAAAAGAAGGAAAAGGAAAAAAGAAAAAAAGAAAGAGAGGAAAAGACAGAGGTGGGCGCTGTGGTGTACACCTGCAATTTCAGTGTCTTTAGAGGCTGAGGCAGGAGGATCTTCAGCCCCAGGCCAGAAGCAGCCTGCACAACTCAATGAGACTTTGTCTCAAAACAAAAATAAGAAAAGGGCTGAGGGTACTTCACAGTAGTATAGCACATTCCCTGGGTTCAATCCCTAGCACAGCAGATAATAAAGTGCTGGAGTCACTTCTTTTTGTGTCCTCTAATATTGAAGTCTGTTAGGTGGGGGTGGTGATCAGTTGAAGAGTCTTTTATCTGACCTCAGCTCAAAATTGCCATTCTCCATAGTTAGCCTCAGGAGATGGAGTCCTCTCTTCTAAGTGGGGAATGGCACTACCATCCACCTTCCCAAGGCTCCTGCTGCCCAAACTTCTCAGTGTGTCGGCATCCCACCTTCTCCCTCAAAGTAACTGTTGCAGCTGTGTCTCCCCTTGGTGTTGTGGCAGGTTACCCCCAGGCTCCTCTGACTGGTAATTATTCTTTGTTTTCAGGCTCCTAGGGGTAGCTCAATCTCACCCAATAAATTCCTTCTCAAGATGGCACCTGGTGACAGCCTTCCAAGATATGGAGTGTGGCACAATGGATTTCTTTTTCAGTGTTGCCCCCTGCCCTGAGTCAGGATGAGCCACTGTCTCACCCAATCCCCCAAAGGGATCCAAGGGCTTCAAGGACTGTGGACTTGTCCTGTGAGACTGCCAGTCTGCCAGCCAGGAGTGTCTGGCTTACATTTTTGGGCAAGGGCGCCCAGGGAGACATGACTGGAGATGTGTCTTGCTCATTCTCTCTCAGTGCTCAGCTCCATTCTGTACTCCAAAACCATCCTATGACATCCTTTGTGCTTTCTGTGTTTTTCCAGTCTTTCTCTCTTTGGAATAGAATTCAATCCTTCCTATTCTGATTCCTTTGTTTTACCATGGCACATGGAGGCTGCCTCTCAGCCTCCATCTTACACCAGAAGTTCTCTTTCTTTAAATTTTTTATGCTAGCATATTATTTTTACTCTTAAAAGGAAGGATATCTTGGCACGTGTTCTTGATATCTTGACACATGACAATGCAGATGAACTTTGAAAACATTATGCTAATTAAAATAAGCCAAACACAAATGGACAAATACTGTATGATTCTACTTACATGAGGGACCCAGAATAGGCAAATACATAGAAGTAGAAAGTAGAATAGTGGTATCCCAGGAGGGGCTTGGTGGAAGAGGGAGTGAGGAGTTAGTGTTTAATGGGTGCAGAGTTTCAGTTGAGGAAGAAGAAAATGTTCAGGAGATGGATATATAAAAGTAATGGAACCTGGGCATGTTGGCTCATGCCTTGTAATCCCAGCAGCTCAGGAGGCGGAGCCAGGATGATCACAAATTCAAGGCCAGAGGCGGCTTGCGGTAATTTAGTGAGACTGTGTCTCAAAAAATACTAAGTGAAAAAATGGGCTGGTGGTGTGGCTCAGTGGTAGAGCACTCTCAAGAAACAGGTGTGAGGACCTGAGTTCAATCCTTGAGTACCACACACACTAAAAAAAGTAACTGAAAAAGAAAAAAAGTACATTTGATCATTAAGTAATTATATGCATGTTTTTATTTGATCACAATATTAATTTTTAGAAAATTCTGGATGAATGCCAGAAAAACATGTGTGTCATGTGTGTGTCATGTGTGTCATGAATACTCATGCATAGATTTTGTACTAAAATAATTTTGTAATAAATAATTTGGACCACACAGGGGCCTTTTAAAACTTTTTTCCAGTTCTTAACCTCTGTTCTCCTTAGATAAAGATAATTTTTTTTTGATTAAAGGAAGTCTTAGTACATATTAAGTAATTAGTGAATACATTTCAAGAAAACTTGAGGTACCAGATTGCTAAATGTAGCATATTAAGCTTGTGAATAAAGCCAGGAACAGTGGCGCAGGCCTGTAATCCCAGTGGCTCAGGAGGTAGAGGCAGGAGGATCGCAAGTTTGAGACCAGAGGCAGTCTGCGTAACTTAGTGAGACCCTGTCTCAAAAAGTAGAAAAATGGGCTGAGGGTGCAGCTCAGTGGTCCAGCACTTGCAAAGCATGCAAGTGTGAGGCCCTGGATTCAACCCCCAGTACCACCAAAACAAATCAAAACAAAACCTTGTGAATAAAGGTATAAGTTCATCGAGTCTGAATAAGGACTTTATTTCCCAGGAATTTCCCTTTTATGGCCTTTCTATTCTCTGTGGCTAGTCTAAGTGCTTGTTGTGTGCTCAGTCTTGAATGGTTTATCGGAGCTTGCCTCTGAGTTTGCGCAGGCACTGGCCAGGGCTCTGAGTGAATTACAGATATAGTAGTAGGTGCATGCATATTGGCTGATTTCTGGCTCACACATTTATTTTATAATCACCTTCCTTCACCTGGTCCAAATAGCAGGAGTGTGTGTATTTGTCTCTTCATGGCTATAAGCAATAAAAGGCCAATTAGCTTGGCAGTAAGGTCAACTAGTCAAGCGCAATTCTAACTCAAATCATTGCCCCTTATGTTTACAATTGGGAAGGCAGCTTGAAGACAAAAAAGACAATGGAAAACAACTTTATATATCCTTAGAGACTTCAAACTGCTTCCTAGCCTTTAAGTCATGCTGCTTGGTTTTGACAGGTTGCATTTCCCTGCAAGCGTTTATAGCTATAAAAACTGTTGTATCTTCTTGTCATGCCATCTAAATTTTCTTCTTTGTTCACAGTGTGAGATGAGGACTGAAGCACGGCGAAAAAATCTTCTCATTTTGATTTTGCATTATTTAACGCAAGAAGGGTATGTTACATTACAAATATTTACAGATGATTGCACTCTTTCTCTGACCTTTCCTTTTTCTAGACACATGCCTTCAAAAATGATTAGGTTTTATGTTTTAGAGCAGTTCCATATTTACAGAAAAATGAGCAGAAAGTACAGAGTCCCATATACCTCCTCCTTCCCCCCAATTTCCTCTATCATTTATTACTATTATTGCTGTGCTGCAGATTAAACCTAAGGCTTTGCATGTACCAGGCAAGTACTCCACCACTGAGCTGCAGCCCAGCTCTGCCCCAGTTATTAACATATTGCATTGATGTGGTACATTCCTTACAAGTGATGAGCCAAAACTGATACTGATAGTGTTATTAACCAAAGTCCATAGTTTACATTGCCTAGGTACACCAGGTGCTGTTGGCTTGGGAGAAGGACCCGGCAGCCCGCTCCCAAAAATACAATCTGCCATCGAAAACCATATGAATAATAAAGAAGCATGACAATAGTGTTTCATCTGTTGTACTTAGGGTTGCTATGTGTTGGACAATGACTTGACGGCACCTAACAACAAAAATTGTTTACATTAGGTTTACTCTAGTGTTTATTCTAGTTCTATGGATTTTGACAAATGCATGATATTATCCACCACTGTAGTATCATATAGAATTATTTTGTTACTCTAAAATATCCTCTGTGTTCCACCTATTGATCCTCCATGTATTTTTTTCCAAGCAACCCAGACATATAATTTGATTTTCTCATTTACCTTTGTATTTTTCACATTATACATTTGAAAAGTTCATTAACACATTTACCTAGTATATGAAATACTTTTCCTTCCTCTTCAGGTTTGAAGATAGCATAGAAATGAGGTTTCTACTACCCATCTCTAGCACATTTTCATTTTCCTCAACTGAAACTCTGCACCCTTAAACACTAACTCCCCATTCTCTCTTCCACCCAGCCCCTGTGGCGGTATCCACAAGGATAACACTCTTATCAATTTTCCCATTCCTTAAGATATTGGAGATTTTTTTTTTGGTTGAAGATCACCTCAGGAAAATCAAAATATGTGTGGGCTATTTTTTTTTTTTGAATGATGATCCTTTAAAGTCAGAAAATGAAATCTCTGCAACTACACTTAAATTCTTTTTATTATTTAAATCACTGAAGGTGCTGGGCTCTTTAAAAACTCCCCTAAAATTTCAGGTGCTTGCATTTTGGTAACCAATTTTATCACTGCACCTGTGAACAATCTTTATCATTGATTTCATTTCTCCCCATGGTTGATGATGCTGTGAGCTCTTCAGCTGCAAAACATGACCTTTCTCATAAGACCTTAATATCAGAATTTTAGGAGTGACTTTTTCCTCCTTGCAAATGTGATGAATTCACTACAATATCTTTAACCCAAAAACATTCCCCAGTACAGTTACTTTGAAACACACAGTTTTATCAAACACTTCTCTTTTTGGTATTGAGGTTTAAGTTTTATTGCAAAAATGGCTGATTCTTGCCATATCACCACCAGTCTCAAACCACAGAAATGGGTGCACCCCTCCCATGGTGAGCAGGCAAGCCATTAGGGGATGCTCAACTACTGAATCTCTGTACCCACTCATACCAGTGGGGGGAAGCAAGAATGTGAGCAGAGCGGGCCTGACTTTGGCTCTTCCTGTGCCTCTGTTTCCCTGTCTGCATATGAGAGGGGATGAGCCAGGAAGGCTGATGTGGTCCAGTTTCTCTACATTATTCACCAGTCACCTAAAGAAGCAAGTCCGTGGGCAGCATATGAGAAACTGCTGAATATCTTCTCTGAAACAGGGGTGTGGAGCTTCCTGAATAAGCACATAGGCTTAGAATCCATGCTAGTTTATTTCAAATGCCCACTCTACTCTTTGCTAAACTGTGATCTTGGACAAGCTCCTTAGTCTCTTTGTGCTTCAGTTCCCTTGTCTGTAAAACTGGGTAACAGAGGACAGTTAATATCAGGTAGATACTATTTTTATCAGTATTAAATATGTGCCATGCTTAGACTAGTGCCTGACACAAAAGTATTCTCATATGAGCACTTGTTATTTTTACCATGGAGGAGATAAGATTTGGATTTTATTTTCAAAATATTCAGCCTGGTTCAGCAGAGGACTTTACATGGAATATGGGTTTGATTCATTTTAATTCATCATTTGATGAAATCTCAGCTCCACCTGAAGAACTCTGAGTTTGAATACCTGGAGGCAGCATTTCTAAGTGTGTGGAACACTTAGCACAGTAGTTTTGCAGGATGTTAGTTGTTGTTGTTATTGTTAGGTGCTGACAGTCGATATCAGACTCATAACAACCCTACATACAACAGGGGAAACACTATCGTCAGTGCTTCTTTGCTGTTCATAGGGTTTTCAATGTTGTTGTTGTTGTTAGGTGCCGTCGAGTCGGTATCTGACTCATAGCGACCCTCATAGGGTTTTCAATGGCTGACTGTTTCGGGGTTGCCTTGGGAGTGGATTGCCAGGCCCTTCTCCCATTTTTGCGGTGCTGGGAATTGAACTCAGGACCTCAGAGACTGCAGCGCAGTGCTCTACCAACTGAACTAAATCCCAGCCTGCCAGGGTTTTCAATAGCAGATTGATTTTGGGAAGTGGGTTGCCAGGTCCGTCTCCCAAGCCTACCGCACCTGGTGTTCCCAGGCAGTCTCCCATCCAAGTACTAACCAGGCCTGACCCTGCTTAGCTTCCGAGATCTGACTGGATTGGATGCCACATGCCTACCGCTGCAAGCGCAGAATGTTAGTAGGTGTTACTTAAAGAATTTTGTGGTTAGGTAAGCTTGGCATTGAGGGCTGGGATTTAGCTCAGTTGGTAGAGCACTGCTCTGTAGTCTCTGAGGTTCCAGGTTTGATTCCCAGCACTGCAAAATGGGAGAAGGGCATGGCAATCTACTCCCGAGGCAACCCGGAAATAATCAGCCATTGAAAACCCTATGAGGGTCACTATGAGTCAAACATGACTTGACAGCACCTACGAACCAACCAACCAAGCTTTGTGTTAGGTTCAACTAAGGTAAACAGGGATCCTTATTTCAGGATTTCTCAGGCCATTTAATTTACTATGTGCAATGGGAATATCTATGATAACATCACAGTATTCAGGACTCTGCAAATCGATTTGGGCTAGGAACTCTTTTTTCCTCAGACCATCTTTAGAGACTAGTTTTCCACGGAACACTTTGAGAATGCTGCTTTCATAGATTAGTTGACTCTCAAACCTTGGACTTACCATGCTAGGCCCCATCACTTAACACAGTATTAACATCCTCAAAAAGTGTTATCTGAATAACCATTGAGGAACTTACTAGACAGTAGATGGGTAGAATAATTATAGAGCAAGATGAAGCCATTTATTTACAAGAATACCTGGTTTTTATTGCAATGCATTTTATGTTCCAGAAATTGTATCATAAATAAGAACTGTAGAAAAATAAAAATAAAAATCAGCTTAGCTAACCCTTCTCCTTCAGTTGTTATTGTTACTGAAAGAATTTATAGTGTACTGCTTACAAAGTGTGCATTTCCCCTTTTGCCACTAGATGGCCCTTTGTATCTCATATCAATGAAAATTGTACAAGAGTTGGTCATTTTCCTGAGACCTGCTGTGTAAGGGAGGTATGGGTGGATTATAAGATGGAAAGTGAACCATAGGTATTTTAAATCATACTTCAGTGTCACAAAAAGAGACCTATCTTTATGAAGTGCTAAGAATTCAGCAAAGAGGACAAATTGTGGTGGATTATAATGGCCAGTCAGGGAATGCTTTGTAGAGAAGGTTATGTGAACAGGATTTGAAAGATGTGTAGAATATGGATAGACAGATGTACAGAGATGCAGGTGATGTATAGAGGCGCAGGGGAAGAGTGTGTCATGAGTCAAAAAATTAAACAAAGACTAGAGTGTGAATGTGTAAGAGATTGTAATGATAGACAAAGGAGGGTTGAGGATGCTGGTTTCTTAACTCACACATATTCATCCCCCTGGGCCTGAGTGATAATGGCCTCCTTCCTGTGTCCTGCTCATTTCTGCTCTCTACTGCCCACTACTGTTCACTACTCTTCCTAAAGCATCATCCTGTCACTGTGGCTCCATGACAGACCTCGTTTAAGCTCAAACAATGTAATAAAGATATGCATGAGTAGTTTTATTCCCTTGATCAATTACCTTAGGGAACATAGGTTCTGCAGTCGTATTTTCTTGTAATTTTTAAGTCAAAATGCCATAATCCTGGAAATAGTTCAGAATGTAATATGATGTCTGTAAAAATGGCAAGCAATCAACCAGGCACACACCCATAATTCCAGTGACTCAGGAGGCTGAGGCAAGAAGATCACAAATTCAAGGTCAGAGGCCGCCTGCACAATTTAGTGACTGAGACCCTGTCTCAAAGTAAAACATGAACAATGGGGCTGGGGCTGCAGCTTAGAGGTAGAGCACTTCCTTAGCATGCACAAGGCCATGAGTTCAACCCCCTAGTATTGCAGGAAAAAGTAATAACAATCTATAGTGCATGTTCTTGTCTTCCATCTTTATTTGCTTTATAAGTGCATATATGTAAGCACCTGTGTGTAGTTATTTTAAAAATTTGGAAAGATAGAGAAGACGTTGAGAGTCGTCTCTGAGTGGTAGAATTTTCTTTTGACTTATCTGTATTTTCTAGTGTTTTCTTAAGTGAACATATATTACTCCATACTAAACAAAAATTATTTACTTAAAAGAGGCCTGGCACTGTGGCATATGCTTGTAATCCTAGCTATTCCAGAGGCTGAGGTGGGAGAATCTGAAAGTTTGAGGCTAAACTATATAACTTACCAAGACCTTGCCTCAAAATTAAAAAATAAGAAAGACTGGGGATGTAGTTCAATGTTAGAGTGCTTGCCTAGCATGTGTGAGACTCTGGGTTCAATCTTCAGTACTGGAAAAAATAATAATTTTTTTCTGTGTAAAATGGGGATTAAGACACAGCATAGAAGCCTAGTGAGACATCAATAAATAGATATACAGTCAACTGACTGTAATTTGCAAATTCTTTCAAAATTGGCTTGGGAGAGATAAAAACGTTTGCAAGGTCACTGAAAATGGTCATGGCAACTTCTTTAAAGAAAATTCATCTTCCAACATACCCACATCTGGTGCACAGAAGGGGCATAATAAAAAAGAAAGTCTTCCTCCTTCTACCTTCACAGATTTGAATCAAACAGAACTGTAACCTGCCACAGGAATTCTTAATCGGAGGTCCTTGGTGGTTGTTGTTCTTAGGTGCCATCAAGTCATGTCAAACTCATAGCAACCCTCATAGGGTTTTCAATGGCTAATTATTCCCGGATTATCTCAGGAGTGGATTGCCACATCCTTCTCCCATTTTTGCAGTGCTGGGAATTGAACTCAGGACCTCAGAGACTGCAGAGCGGTGCTCTACCAACTGAGCTAAATTCCAGCCTGAGGTCCTTGGTAGAGTCCCTGAAATTGTGTGCTAATTTGTACATATTTGTTCATGTGTATACTTTTCAAGACAAAGTTATTGATTTTTAAAAAGAAGTTAATAACTGAAAATTAAGACCAGGAGAGTCTTTGTGCTTTGAGGGAATTTTGAGACAAAGCTCTTGCTTCTAGTGCTAAAGCCACTTACATCAGACAGCCTTACCATTAGAAAGTTAGAAATGACAGTTAAGAACAACGGTGGTGGGCTGAGGGTGTGGCTCAGTGGAAGAGTGCTTTCCTAGCTTGCATGAGTGAGTCCCCGAGTTTGAGCTCCAGTACTGCGAAAAGCAAAGCAAAACAAGGCAAAAAGTCTCCAAAAAACAATGGTAATGTGCAGAATCCATATGTAAGCACCTTTAGGGTAATGAGCAGCAAAAAAATTATCAAGAATAATAATCCAAGCACAGATCTTATACTAAATTTCTTCAGTGATGTTCATCAACATATTCTGGGAATTTCCTTCAGCATTCATGACATGTTTTTTCAGATTTCCCTAAAAATTTTGCCCTTTGGGATTGAATTTGTATTTTAACAATTGCCAAATATTACCTAAAATGAAAACTGGTAAATAAAGATGTGATCAAGTTGGGCAAATACTTGTATTTGGTTAGAAATGAGTAAAGGTAATCTATAAGATATTTTCTTAGTTGGCTTATTTATTTGACTTTAAAATGCTTTCAAAATTGTTTTGAACAATGGCAATATCACTAGAATAAATAGATAGCTTCTAGAGGCAACTGCTTTGAAAAACATGTGGCTATAGTTAATGTATATAAACTGGGCTTGGTGGCACAGGTCTGTAATCCAATCACTTTGGAAGCTGAGGGAGATGGATTGTGAGTTCCAGGCCAGTCTGGGCTATATAGCAAGAATCTGTATCCAAAGCAAAAAAGTCAAAATCAAAAACAAAAACAAAAAACCCATATGTAAAGTTCCTTACTCTATAGAAAAGATCATATATACTAGTTGTTATCTCATGTGCAATTTAATATAGGCTTACTCTTTGTACTGAATCTGTTTGGAGTGGTCCCTCTTGTTTGCCTTTATTCTTTATATTCAGACTTAATTTTTTTCTTCTGTAAAACTGCCAGATATATTGATGCAGCTAATGCTTTGGAGCAAGAAACTAAATTGGGATTACGACGCTTTGAAGTTTGTGACAACATTGATCTTGAAACTATTTTGATGGAATATGAGAGCTATTATTTTGTAAAATTTCAGAAGTACCCCAAAATTGTTAAAAAGGCATCAGACACAGGTACGCGACTGTTTTCTATAAATAAGGTTTTAGTCCATTGTTAAGAATGGTGTTTCAGGTTGGGCATGTGGTGCACACTTGTAATCCCAGCATTTGGGAGGCAGATGCAGGTGGATAACAAGTTCAAGGCCAGCCTGGACTATGTAGCAAAACCCTTCTCTAAATAATAAATAAGTAGATAAATAAATAAATAAATAGAATGGTGTTTCTTCATCTTCTCATTCTCTGATAGTTAGTGACCCCCACCCCAGCCTTGCATTGTAAGAATAGTTTAGAAAGATCATTCAGTCTCTCTTAGACCCAGAGAAACAATTTAAGCACAACCATCTGCATTTTGACATCCCTTTAGTTCTGTTGGCATTTGCTTAAGGAATATATGTTTTAGGGCAATGAAAGGAAAACCCCAGTGTCTTGCAGGTGTTCTTTAAAAGACCAGCTTTAATTTCTATCAAGATGGAAAGGCCAGCCAGGCGTGGTGGTGCACACCTGTAATCCCAGTGGCTCGGGAGGCAGAGGCAGTGGGATCTCAAGTTCGAGACCAGAGGTAGTCTGTATAACTTAGCGAGACCCTGTCTCAAAAAAAAAAAAAAAAAAGTAAAAAAATTGGGCTGAGGGTGCAGCTCAGTGGTCCAGCACTTGCAGAACATGCAAGCTAGAGGCCCTGGGTCCAACCCCCAGTACCGTGCAAAAGAAAAAAAAAAGGTGGAAAGGGCCATTGGTAAAAGAAACGACAAAAGACTTTTTCTTGTTAGGAAGACTTATTACGATCTTGAAAATAACATGAAAATGAGTATTGGTGATGCTAATAGCTCATGTATAGATAATGAAATGCTTTTGAAAGCCATCAATACAGATGATGATCAATATAATGCAAAGAACCAATATAGGTTAGCAGTCAAGTAGGCTGGTTGGAGGGAAGATCTAAAGCCAGGGCCCTAGGCTTTGTAGTAACATTGACTTAGAAATCTGTAAGTAGGGGAAGTAATTATAAACCAAGGGAGATCATTGTTCTGTTTACAAGGCACTTGTTAAGCCACAGACTTTAACATTTCATGTAGGGACCAGGAAACTGAGAGGAACATCAATTAAAAATAGCCAGGGCTGACTCTCAGAGGTGGAAGGGTCTGGGAGGTATTTTCTCGGAGCTCCCTTTCAGTGAAGAGTTCAGGGTTTAGCTTCCTTGGCCAGTTGTTAGATTGGGGCCTTGAGAAAGCATTGGCTCCTAACCACAGGGCTACAAGCACTGTTACTGATGGCACTGATTTCTAGATGGCTCATTCTCATGTAGTTTGGTACTCACATTCTCTCTGATGTTGGACACAGTGTCTTAAATTTAAGGTCAACTGGCAGAGTAGGACTCAATAAGTGTTCCCTGCCAGACTCAGGCAATCATCCTAGGGTTTCATACACCCCAGAAAAATGGTGTCAAGCTCATGAAAACTCAGTGAAAAAGAAGCCGTAAAGCCAGCTGTACTGGAGTTGCTACCAGCTGTGGGGTCTCCAACACATTTACTATAGGAGGCTTTAGGGACTTTCTCTGTGTGGAGTTGGCTGGGAAGTTCAATCTCCTCTTCTCTGGTCATTTCACTTCTCTCCAGAGAAAAAGAACTGAGTCACTGGTCCAAAAGGCTGTAGCACAAAATTTAAGAACAATGGAAAAAAGAGAAACATACCAGAAAAATCATTTTCTCTCTTCTAAGATTAAATACTTTTCTTTTCCTCCCAATGTTTGTTTTCCCACAGCAGAAAATAATTTACCACCAAGAAGCGGAGGGAAGACAAGAAGGTAAAATGAATGGTAATTTATCTTGATCAACTGAACTCTAGGAGTGTGTTGGATCCATTTCCAGAAGATTCTCCAGTGCACCTCCATGACTGTCTACCAGCTATACCAGACTGTCCCGTGATGGTGGTGGGCCCAGCCATGGACTCCCTCATGTTACAGCTGTCCAGGACTTAGGCTAATGCCTGTATATTCTCCTGGATTAGTGCACATAATCGAATCCACTAATGCTGAGTCTTTCTAGGCAAAGTGGCATGAAAAGTATGAACATATGGTCCTCTGAGGTTAAAAGGCCCAGGCCCAATTCCTGGATCTACTCTTTTATATACATAGGGCAAGTTTCTGGCTCATACTGAGGTCCTGGTGCATAGTGAGAACCCAAGAAATATTATTCACCTTTTTTTTCAGTACTTTGGGGTTGAACCCACGGTGTTGCACATACTTTGCAAGCATCTACCGCTGAGCTGCACCTCAGCTCAATTTTATTTTTTATCTGAAGATAGGGCTTTGCTAAATTATACAGGCTGCCTCTGGCCTTCAACCTCTGTCCTCCTGCCTCTGCCTCCTAGTTGCTGGTGGTCTTGGGCCTCATGGATAGAAAGACACTGTCCAAAAAGTAGGTGGTCACTCCACTCTGGTCTGAGAACAGTGGACAAGAGGAAAGTGACCAGGATGGGAGGAATCTGGGAGCTGGGTAACTTTAAGAATGGCTGGAGCAACGGGAGATGTTTAGCTTCCCCAGAGGACTTGGAGAGGGTGGTTCTCAGAATAATGGAATAGCTGCCTTCACCCTCTCGAAGGGGCTTGGCCTTCACTGCAGAATTCCCCTGGGCACACCAGGACTGATGGCTAAAGTTAATGCAGAGGAAATTTGGTTCCAAATTTGAAGGAATTTTACTGTTGTCTTCGGTCAGATTAGAACAAACTTTGTGGATGAGTTGCATCCCATGGGAAATCAAAATGGGAGTCCCACAAGGATAGTTCCTGCTAGACCCACAGGGATGTTGATTATATATATATATATATATATATATATATATATATATATATATATATATATATATATATCTTCTGCAGCCATAGCCCTGTGGCATCCGATTCTGTCAGATCTCAGAAGCTAAGCAGGGTTGGGCCTGGTTAGTTCTTGCATGGGAGACCACCTGGGAACACCAGGTGCTGTAGGCTTGGGAGACGGACCTGGCAATACACTCCCAAAAATCAAATTGCCATTGAGAACCCTATGAACAGCAGAGAAGTACTGACAAAGTGTTTCCCCTGTTGTACGTAGGATCATTATGAGTCGGATACCGGCTCAATGGCACCTAACAACAACTACTACTGTATATATATATACATATATACAGTAGTAGAATAGGATAATATAGTAGAATAGGATAAGATAGTAGAATAGGATAATATAGTAGAATAGGAGAATATATATATATATATGTATATATATATATATATATATATATATATATTCTCATTTAAATCAACCCTATTAATAAGGGGTTGGGGCTGGGATTTAGCTCAGTTGGTAGAGCACTGCACTGCAGTCTCTGAGGTCCCGAGTTCAATTCCCAGCATCCCAAAAATGGGAGAAGGACCTGGCAATCCACTCCCAAGGCAATCCCGAAACTGTCAGCCACTGAAAACCCTGTGAGGGTCACTATGAGTAGGATACCGACTCGACGGCACCTAACAACAACAATAAGGGGTTGCATTTATAAAATGCATGGTATTCATTTCATAGTTATTTCATCTTTCTGCCAGCAAGAGACCTAAAGGACAGACTTCCTTATTATGAGTTTAGCACAGAGAAAAGAGGCACTGAGATTGGTTAGCATTCACTTCTCATGAGTCCAATATAGGGGTCACATGTGAACACTGGTGGTATTGTTGATGTAGATAGTCTTACTAGCCAGATAGCTATGTGGTTATATTAGAAATGAACAACTTTGTTATCCTATTCTTTTCTTTTCTGCTCCTTTCCTCTCCTCTTCTCTCCTCTCCTTTCTTTTCTTCTCTTTTTGTTTTGTTTCATTTCATTTCTTTTGATGCTGGAGATTGAAACCAGGGCCTTTCTTATGCTAGGCAAGAACTTTACTACTGAGCTACATCCCCAGCTCTGAACAACTTTTCATTCCCATAAAAAAAATGGAGTTGAAGCAGCAGCTCTCTGAGATCACTTAGAACATGGGAGAAATGCTTCTACAAAACTTCCTGTAGATTCCTTGCACATGTAGGTATCAAAGAACTGAGAGAACAAAACAATTTATGATGTGGGAGTTCACGCTCTGCCCCACAACTAGGTCCTGCCTCTCTCTGAGTGTCATCTTCTACTGCAAAATGCAGCTATTCCAACACCAAACTTTTTGTCTAGTTATGAGGATATAGTGAGCAAGTTTATTTTGGCCTTGTGGTGATGTATAACATGTATACAGCCACATGCATGTGTTTTTGTAACTGTCACAACATGCAGCCCACCAGCAGGCTCCCTTTGCTCCTTCCCAGTTAACATGCACCATCTTCACAGGAGTTAGCTACTATACTCACTTGTTTTGCCTGAAGTGAAAATTTGTTTTGCAAATATGAATTATCTCTGACAACAGACATGGGGTAAGTTTTACCTTTGTCTACAAGAACCTTTTGGGCTGAGGTTTAGCTCAGTGGGTAGAGTAATGCTCTGCACTTACTGAGCACCCAAGTTTGATCCCCAGCACCACAAAAATGGGAGAAGGATGTGGCAGTCCACTCCCAAAACAATCCCAAAACAATCAGCCATTGAAAACCCTATGAGTGTTGTTATGAATCAGACATGACTCAATGGCACCTAACGACAACAACAACAACCTTTTGTTGCATACGACATGCTGAGAGATAGTTTATGTAGGCACAGTGTATCTAGTATGTTGGATTAAAACCACAGACAAGTCCCTAATGTTTCATAATTTGAATAGGAGGATCCCTCCATTTTCCCTTAAGTAACAAGAAATTATGGAAAGATTCTTCTATATAAAGCAATGTATTCTTGAGAACTAAAGCCATCTACCAAAGGCTGAAGCTATACAGTATGAAGGAGAAATGAAGAGGGTGAATTGAGGTCTCTGGGAGGAGGTGGGCCCTCTAGCCAGGTTTTGGAGGAGTCCGGTGAGTAACCTGGAGGAAGTCAGGGCCAGCATGAGCAAGATGGGCCATACTGTGGTACATCACAAATCTTTCAACAACTTTCTTTAAATGTGCTACACTAATTGTTTCTTTACACCATATTAGGTGGTTAGAATAATTTCTTCCATTGTTTTTTTTCCCTTCCTTAGGGCGATGAGTGACAGTTGTCAAAATCTCCCCAAGATTTATCAGCAGAGGCCACGATCCAAAACCACAGGAGGGAAGACAGGGGACACCAAATCTCTCGATAAGGAGCATCCTAAACAGGTAAGGATGACTTTACCTGACTGTTGGTAATAGCATACCTGTCTGAGAAATAGCCCCAAGGGAAGGTCACGTTTTATTTAGTTTTTGAGGTCTTATCTGTTTTGTTTTGGTTTTTTTCCGGTACTTGGGGGTTGAACCTGGGGCCTCACGAATGCTTTTTGCAAGCGCTCAGCCACTGAGCCACACTCCTAGCCCATTTTTTACTTGGTATTTTTGAAACAGGTTCTCACTAAGTTATGCAGGCTGCCTCTGGCCTCAAACTCGCCATCCTCCTGCCTCTGCCTCCTGAGTTGCTGAGATTAAAGGCGTGAGCTACAGTGCCCAGCTTTGCTGTAAATTGAGGTGTGATTTAACCGAATTGCAGAATTCTTGGAATGTTGTAGAAATTTTAGTATTGAATAAAAACCACAGAAAAATCCCAAGATTTCCCAGCCTTTCCCTGGACTGAGTGTATGACGAGGATCGTCTGAGGGGCAGGGCCTGGCTGCTGCAGCGCTCTATCCTCCCAGCTGAAGTAAGCGCAGGTGGCACATTTTCCTGGCCCCAGTGCAGGCCAGGACCAGTCTGAGGTGTCGCTGGGTCTTAGCAGCTTCTGCTGGGCTTCTCCAAACCACACAGGGGCGCTCCTCATCCAGACCTCCACACTGGACTTTCTAGAGGAGGAGGGGGCCGCAGGAGGAGAGGCTAGCAGGTGGGCGAAATCAATGGCTCCTCACTCTGGAGGTATGTCCAGAACCTTCTTATCTAGGATGAAATATTCCAGGTTTTAAAGGAAAAAGGACCAGCAGTTGTTGTTGTTAGGTGCAATCAAGTCATGTCAGACTCATAGCAACCCTCATAAGGCTTTCAATGGCTGATTGTTTTGGGATTGCCTTTGGAGTGGATTGCCACATCCTTCTCCCATCTTTGTGGTGCTGGGAATTGAACTCTGGACCTCAGAGACTGTAGAGCGGTGCTCTACTAATTGGAGCTAAATCCCAGCCCCAAAGGACCAGCAGAAACTGAGAAAAGAAATAGAAAGAATTGATGTTAATAATTAATGCTAATATTCTTGGTGGGGTAGAAAGGAATAATCACAAAATTGAGTTGGTCAAAAGGAACCTTTCACTCTCAAGGAGGGTCTATGGCTAAGTCACTGGACAGGAAGTGAGGTGGGATAGTGAGTCCCACAGGAGGCTAGCTGACTTTCCTGTGTGTTCAGACTTTGCCAGCCCTGGCCACAAACATCCCTGGTCATGGGAGAAAAGAAGAGCCAGTGAGTAGGGATGGGCAGAGCACATATATTTCTGCATTGGAAAAGCTGCTCAGAGCCTGTGGTCTGGTGTCTTCTCAGCCTTCCAGGGACAGCTTCTTTCTCATGGCACAGGGAGAAGTTTCATTCATTTAGTTGGGAGTACACAAAAGTAGCCAAATAATATGCGGGGCTCCCCATTTCAGAATTAGTATCAAGCATTTGATTTCACATGGGGCACAGGCACAGTTAGGGCCGGCATCTCTCAGTTGCTTTCATGACTAACTTCTCACTATCCTCCTCTTTGTCTAGGAAGCGGGCAATAACGCCCATGTTGAGAGTGCTGACTTTGGCTTAAACATATCAAGAATCTGCAAAGACAGTGGAGAGGACAAGGCCCACCCACGGAAAGTAAGTGGTGCTCAGGATCCTGTTGTGGAAAAGGGTAATTCTTACTCTTTTTAAAAATGAAAATTGAACAAACAGGCAAGTTCAAGCATGGGGATCAAAGGTTAGCTGCGAGATGTAGTTGGACGAGCTCTGGGTGAGGATCAGAAAATGGGTTTGGATCTGCAGCCTCCTCTTTGGAAGAATGGTCTGTAGTGACCTGCCCATCTCCAAGGAGATTGGACTCCACTGTAAATTGAGCGGATTGGAAGAGGTGGCTCTAATGTTCCTTTCAGCTTAAAAACTCTGTGATTAGCTGGGGTGTAGCTAAGTCGTAGAGCACTGGCTGAGCATGAGCAAGGCCACAGGGTCTTGATCCCTAGCAACACAAGGGAAAAATAAAATAAAATAATTCTGTGATTAACATGGTAAACATTGGTGTCCTGCATTGTTTAATGAGCTGTGGCCTCTGCGCCTTCTTTCCAGCCCTAAGGGGTGGTGTTGCCTTCTTGGAGGCGTGGGTCCAGGTTTAAGTGTTATTAATTACATGTGAACCATGGAACCTCAGCTGATCTAGGGCTGATCCTGTCCTTTATAGATATTTCTACCCTTTTCATAGTGAACCTCATGTCTGGAGTTGCAAATAATAGTTTTTCAAAAAGAAAGGTCTCAGATGGGATGGATGTAGTCTCAGGGTAGGGTAATTGTGTCATCTAGAAAGAAGAAGCAGGAAGTTCCTTTGTGTGCACCATCCAGGCAGGTCTATCTTTAAGAGTCCCTCTGTCTTTCTTTGGTCACATTCTCACACTGTGGCCCACCGGCTTAGCTCTGACCCACTCTTTATGCAAACTGAACTCTGTGTTTGTATTGAAAAGGGTGCCTGGGAGCAGCCCCCTAGGAACCATGGGAAGCTGCCCCATTGACGTGCACTGGTTCCCTGCCAGACCCCTGTGAATAGCTGGAGATGACACCATTCCCCTGAGTGCCTCCTGGAGAAACAGCCCCTTATTCCTTCTCACTGCTTTTGTCATGTTTCCAGGCCCTTTTGTGCCTAGCAGTTTGGTGGCCTTAGTGTCTTTCGTGAATGCCTCCCATTGATGCAGATGGATGTTTCTGACTGGGTCACAGGGATGGGACTATTTAACCCAGCACTTAACCTTTCAAATAATCTGGCTATAAATTTTCTTTCTAGCAGAAATGGCCTCAGGGTAAAACATAGATAATTTTCTTCCTGGCATTTCATGTATGCATGGGCTGAATGAGGGTGTGTTGCTATGGGCTGATCCCCAAAATGAGTCTGTCATTGCCACCTTAGGGACCCTAGCTTCAGACTCCCAAGCCCCCTGCAAATTTCACAGCTGTGTTCTTAAGGGCTTCAGCTTCGAAGCTTAGCTGGCCTGGGTTCACCCTCTGCAGCAGATGCTTCCCTGCTGGATAACTTTAAGCAAGTTATCTATCCTCTGTCCAAGCCTCACTTTTCTCACCTGTAAAATGGAAATAATCACAGTGCCCACTTTAAATGTCAGAATGAAAGGAGAGACTCAGTACAGTGCCTACCACAAAATGTTGGCTACTATTGTACATGACTTTTGCTGGCATCCTTGCCTTTTCCTTCCTGCCTAGGTAGGGGAGACAGGGTGGCACTGGGAGGAGTCTGGGCTTGGGAGACAGGTATCTGAGTTAGAATCCCGGCCTTACATTGTTTGTTTCCTATGTGGCCCAGGTGAATCACTTCACCTTATTTCCATAGATACGAAACCAGGATGTCACTGGCCACTAGAAGAGGTGTTACAAGAACTAAAAATAATTCCCCCAGAGAAACTTGCATACCTGCTTTGTCCCAGGCACTCCACTGAGTGATGAATGTGTATATAGTGAGCAAAAAGGACATATCTCTACTCCTGTACAAATGAATTCTTCCTGCACATATAATGTTTTAAAAGGATGAGACCAGAGTGGGGAAGTAGTCATATCAGGAAGCACATGATGTGTGTGTGTCAGAATTTGGAAAACTTATTCTGAAGGATTATTTACAACCTTTTACACCTTTTAAAAAGGGTATCCCAACTTGGGGACATCATCTTGTTTAATAGTAGTGTAGGTTCTTTTGAAAGCTTGACATCTGGTGTATGTATCAGGGTATTTAAATGCAGCTTGATTTAATGAGGTTAAGATACTAGGGATTGTCTTCTCACATGTGCCAATGGCTTAAATAATTATTGTTTTCTTTTAGGGCCAAATAATTGACTTCCGAGGGCTGCTCACAGATGCTATCAAAGGAGCGACTAGTGAACTCGCCTTGAACACCTTTGACTCTAACCCAGACCCTTCAGTAAGTGGTTAAGATGTGCTACTTGGCTTTAGAACTGCCAAAATCCAGTAGAACTTTAGAAACATCATTCTGAGTACAGTGAAAGCTTGAGATCAAGTGAAAGGTCATAGCAACCTGTCACCATTTGTTTCACAAAGACCCTGCTTGTCTTCCTAAATTACGAAGCAATATAGTAATATGAGCCTTTCTGTTCCTCTCCCCAGGAACGATTGCTGAAACCTCTGAGTGCATTTATTGGCATGAACAGTGAGATGCGAGAATTGGCAGCGGTGGTGAGCCGGGTAAGATCTGCTATTCAATTCACAAATTTACGGAGGCAGATTGGGGCTCTTGGAGCATTGTGGGCTGCTGCTTTTATTAATAACAATAAATATGATCATTTATTTATAAAGTGCCCCCACTTGCAAAGGCACTCATATTGTTTAGAGGCACAATAATGCATGATAAATAAATTATAGAATCATAAAATTACAATATAAAAAGCCCACCATCTCACTATAGAGGCCAAGAAAACTGAAAGGGAAAGAGACTTAGAAAGGAAGGGACAGGTGAAAGGTTTTATAGAAGGGCCCAGAGTCAAAGAACATATCTGCATTTTGTTTAATAAGTCACAGCTCAGAAATACAGAGGTCAGGAGTTTGATGATCTCATAATTGGAAATTTCTATGAATAACAAAATTTGTAGGAAAGATTTTACTCCCGACTGCAGATTGTTCAAGCTTGCACCCTGGAATCTGAAGGCAATGAAGTTTTAGGGCCAATCACAACAGGCTTTGGAATCAGTTGACCTGCATTTGATTTCTAGATCCTTCTCTTACTAGCTGTGTCTTTGGGCAAATTTCTTGGGATTAGAATAGATCCTGAGTTATAGGATATTTTCCTAATTTCCACTGATCTGGTATTTAACTGGAGGCTGAAACCAAAGCAGGCTGAAGGAGGTGCTTCAAATGATCCAAAAATGTATAGCAGCTTTAAGGAACTGCGGGGTCCGCAGCTTTGTGCAGGCCAGCAGACGCCCATTGCACGCCCATTATGTATCAGGCATGTGCTGGGGGCTGCAAAGGCAAAAGGGAACAGTTGAGACACACAGACTTTGCCAGCGAGAGTTTCTGATGGCATGGGAGCATGAAGGAGAGGAATTTTTCACCAAAGGGTGGAGGAAGTGCTAGGAAAGAAGTAGCACAGGAGAGAGCTGTGTGAGGAAATGTGGAAGAGGGAAGGTGAGAGGCACTCAGAGTAAAGGCGGGAAGTGTTAAAGAGAGAGGCAGGGTTCCTGAGGAAAGGCCCCAGGGGCAACACCCAGGGGTGGGTATCAGCCTGGGGACATGAGATACCTTGGAACAGCGCCCCTCAGGAGGGCAGAGTCATCCAATGTGCTTGTAGAGAGTGTGTTCTAATGACAGTGAGGAGGACAGATAGCAAAGCAATGGAGAAGGGACCCAGTTATGAGGTTTTCACTGGTGATAGGGGAAGGGGAATTGAGCCAGTCTGTATTGACTGAGACGCATAAGAAGCTCAGCAAAATATCCTTTATACTCACCCAAATCAAGTCTCATTCCCATTTTTGCAAAAAGATAACATGACTGAGGATGGAATAATAGAGTGGAAATGGAATGAAAGGATTCCACAGTACCATGGAAGGTGGTCATTCAGCCCCTGCTTGATGGCTTCCAGTGACAGAGTGATTACCACCTCGTAAGGCAGTCCTGTTGGATTCTGACTGATAACTTTGAATTGATAGAAGGAGGAATTTTGGGCTGGGGAATTAAACACTACCATGTGGAACTCAGTGTCAACTCTAGAAGATGGCAAGAAATACTAATATCTATGGATGGCTTGGGCTGGGATTTAGCTCAGTTGGTAGAGCACTGCGCTGCAGTCTCTGAGGTCCTGAGTTCAATTCCCAGCACTGCGAAAATGGGAGAAGGACCTGGCAATCCACTCCCAAGGCAATCCCAAAACAGTCAGCCATTGAAAACCCTGTGAGGGTCGCTATGAGTCGGATACTGACTCCGTGGCACCTAACAACAACAACAACATGGATAGCTTATCTATAGCTATACCACTCTGGCTCTGGTCGCATCTGATCTCAGAAGCTAAGCAGGGTTGAGTCTGGTTAGTCCTTGGATAGTAGACCATCTGGGAATACTGGCTGCTGTAGGCTTGGGAGAAGGACCTGGCAATCCACCCCTGAAACACTCAACCATTGAAAAACCTATGAATAGCAGAGAAGAACTGACATAGTGCTGGGCGTGGCACAGAGTGAGGTAGTGTTTCGTTCTGTTGTATGTAGGGTCGCTAAGACCAAACTGGATGGCATCTAACAACAACAACATGGTTGGCTTGAATTCCATGGTAGATGAATCCTTATCACATGCCAAGATTTCCCTTAGAAAGGGCTTAATAATGATCATGGATTCTCCCAAAATTTTGGAAGACTGGAGCCGGGCATGGTGGCATATACCTATATTCCTAGCACTCAAGGGGGTGAGGCAAAAGTATCATGAGTTTGAGGCCAGTCTGGGTTACAGGACAAGAATCTGTTTCAAAAAAACAAAAACAAAACAAAACAAACAACAACAACAAAAATGGAAGACTGGTTCCTTTCTCATTCCATCCAAGAATATATTACACATATTGTGCATGACCCAAATCATTTTTCTATAAGTAATCTCTCATAAAAGTGGAACTCCTCTGGTGGAGGGACCTGGGTGGTGGGGAGACAGGAATAGGATCATAATATGTCACTGGCATTTTAAAAATGTTCTTTTATATTTTTGAAACACATGCATATATTGCTTATTTTAAGAACTAGATAAATAGAAAAATAGAAAAATAGTTTCCAGATTTGTTAGTCATTCAAAATCAGAATGACTTTGGAAAAGAGGTTTTTAAAAAATTTTTTTAAAAATGCAACACTCTAGACATTGTTTGCCTGAAATAGCTTCTACATAGAAAGGCCCCTCAGTGACTGTTCTGAGGCATCTTGTGAAATTGAAGTTTGGAAACTGTAAATTAGTTATCAGTAAAAGCTACCTTAATTGATTACTCTCGACAGTTGCTACAGGGCTCTCCTATAAGAGGGGAAAACTATGCTTTTGCTTGGTTGCTGGCTTCCTCGAATTTTGCAGAAGCAATTGCTCCTGCTGGAAGTGGGGAATGCTCACTAGGGAAAAAAGAGAAATTGGTTTCAGAGGAGCATTATCTCTTTTATGCAACAAATTAGGAAAGTGTTTGCCAGATCAAAGAGCAAGAAAGAAACAAGGCACCAGCAAGGAACCATGTTTCACAGTAAAAATGAGTGTAATTTGAAGGCAGATTCTATAACTTCTTTGATCATGGTCATAAATCAGTATGGTTTGCTATTGATTGATAACAGGGGTAGCCCATTGTTAAGAGATTTTTTCCCCCTCCTACAAGTACTATATTAAACCATCAATATCTACTTCAGGGAAAATCATTGAATATTTTCATGTCATCCTTTTGGTGAAATAACCCAAACTAATGATGTGTATATATACATATATCTCATATGAAAAGTTTTTTTATCGCCACCATTTTATATCCTACTGTAAGTCAAGCATTCTGCTCCTTCTGTGTTGTTACAGCTGTGGAGGAAAATATTAGTTTTAACAAAATGATCAAATGTGCATTGCAGGACATTTATCTCCATAATCCAGACATAAAGTGGGATGACATTATTGGACTGGATGCAGCGAAGCAGCTAGTCAAAGAAGCTGTTGTGTATCCTATAAGGGTAAGGTGGGGAAGCCTCTTGGGGGCTATTTCTGTTCATTATACATGGGGCAAGCTATATGTCATACACCCACCCTGAAGGGCAAGGAAGGATGATTTTCAGTCCATAGCTTTTTGCCTCTGTCACACTTTGCCAACACTGGAGCATCAAGCCTGGCCCGTTTTAGATAATTTAAAATCATGTCTCACATGGGTTGGAGGCAGGTGTCTGCTCAAAGTGATAGCTTAAGATCTAAGGTTTAGATAATTTGTCAGCTACTACACATTGGTTCAAACTAGCCTGCTTCCTTAGAAATATACCTACTTTACTAGAAATACCTCCTGTAGGAGAGACCCTCTCACTTTTTTCCCCCAGACATTTTCGTCCCCCTGTTCCCCCAAGTATCATCTAGGGTCTTGCTTTGGCTGGTTGCAAAGACTAGATGGCCCCTGTCTGGGCCCTGCTGTGCTCATTACTTATTGCTGACAAATTTATGCACAGCTCACAAACACAGGTAGGTGAATAGAAAAACAGCAATCTCCAAGTGGGGCAATGTAAAGATTATCGTGTCACATAGTTTTAGCTGTTTAACAGACCACTCCACAACTTAGGGCCTTAAAACAGCAATCATTTGTTTATAATTCTGTGGGTAGGCAGTTTGGGCTGGATTCATCTGGCCTGGATCATCTCTTTTCCACATGGCCTGGCTCCATCCATGTCTGGGGCAGCAGATCAAGTGGCTGGAAAAGTTAGAAAGGCTGGAAAACTTGGGATAAATGGGACAGCTGAGGACTTTCTTCATGTGGTCTCTTGTCTTCTAGCAGGCCCAGACTTACCTGTTCACAGAGGGTTCCCAGAAGGAGGCAAGAAAGCACAAGTTCTAGTTCATGAGCATTTTTCATGCCTCTCTTTATATTTCCGCAAGAATAGAGTTTTTGTTGTTGTTGTTGTTTGTTTGTTTGTGGGGCTGGGAATTGAACTCAGGGCCTTGTGCGTTCTAGGCAAACATTTTACAACCAAGTTACATCTCCAGCCCACTCTTTTTATATTTCTTATACTTGCTAGTCTTATATTTTCAAGTCTCTTCTCATGTTTGCTCATGTCCCATTGGCCAAAATCACAAGGCAAGGCCCAGATCCAACTGGTAGAGAAGTAGAATTTATCTTTTGATGGGAGGAGCTTCAAATAGTTTGTGGCTATTTTCAATAATCTCTTGCGGTCTGGATTATACATTTATTTTACTGAATAAAGTACTTATTCTTACCACTAAATCAGCGAAGTCTCTGGTTTTTGGATACTTTATTCTGAGAAGACAAAATCAATAAATTTGGATTGTTTTTCCCCTCTTTTTTCCTCTGTTCAGATATGGGGTTAAGAAATATACTGGTGTTCAGAAAAAAGAGAAACTTACCTTTTTCACTAAGTGGAACCCTAGTACAAAACTTTTAGAAAAGATAAACCATCTCATTTGAAACTCTCTAGATAAGTTATTGCAATGGTATTACAAGCTCCAAGTGTGATGGGATTGCAAGTTGGTATTAGAATTAGTAAGATACTAAGGGCCAGTTGTAATTATACTATTATTTGGCCTCCTCATTCTCTACCAATCTTGCCCATTCCCCAGATAGTTTGAACTTGAACTAATGGGAGGGTCTCACTGAAGTCCATGCACAACCTTCTAGAGTTAGTTAGTGTCTCTTCAGGCATTTGCCACCTAAAACAGGCTTCACTAAAGTTCTGTGCTTTATTGGCATGCATCTTTCTTTGTTGGCTATAGTATTTTTCTTAAAGTTCATAAATGCTCTACCTATAGAACTCTATGGGGAATGACATTATGCATGTGAGAAATAACTGTTGTCATGGAGGGGAAAATAGCTAACTATGCCTTTCTTTTCCCTAAAAAAATTTTTTTTGCTCTTATAAGAAGCCAAAAAAAAATTAAGTAGCTGGATTCCATAGCGTATGTCTGTAATCTCAGTGAAGCATAGGCAGGAGGATCACTAGTTTGAGGTCAGAGGCAGCCTGAATGACTTAGTGAGATCCTGTCTCAAAATAAAAAATAAAAAAATGAGCTAGGGGTGCAGCCCAGTAGTAGAGCACTTGCAGAAGTATGTGTGAGGCCCTGGGATCAACTCCCAAGTACAAAAATATTAAGTCAGGCATTCTCATCTTTGTTGTTGTTGTTGTTGTTAGGTGCCGTCGAGTCAGTATCCAACTCATAGCGACCCTCTGTACAACAGGGGGAACACTATTGTCAGTGCTTCTCTGCTGTGCATAGGGTTTTCAATGGCAGATTGATTTTTGGGAGGGGGTTGCCAGGTCCTTCTTCCAAGCCTACAGCTTCTGGTGTTCCCAGGCGGTCTCCCATCCAGGTACTAACCAGGCCCGACCCTGCTTAGCTTCGGAGATCTGACAGGATCGGATGCCACAGGGCTATGGCTGCAGGCATTCTCATCTAGTAGGAAAATAAAGTTGAGACAAATATGATATATACAGAAGGTCAAACCTTAAGCAAAAGTGAAGTCCTGAGTTGTAGAGCTGAGGTGTGTTTTGCCCTAGCATTACTGGCATTGTTGTGCAGGCTGATGTATGGATATCAAACCTCATCAATCTTCCTTCTTCCCACAGTATCCACAGCTATTTACAGGGATTCTTTCCCCCTGGAAAGGACTACTGCTTTATGGCCCTCCAGGTAAACCCATCTTTCTAGTCCAGGCTTGGTAGTAAGTATGTATGCAGAGAATGAATTGCCCCCTTCCATCATCATTTCAGGACCCGGGTAAATGAGAGCTGAGTGACCACCTCCTCCTTCCCATGGGAGACCGACTTCTGTCTGTAAGCGGGGGGGATGGAGGTGAAGCACCTGGCCATATTTATCCTCATGTGTCTCTAGGTACAGGAAAGACTTTACTGGCCAAAGCCGTGGCCACTGAATGCAAAACGACCTTCTTTAACATTTCTGCATCCACCATTGTCAGCAAATGGAGAGGGGATTCAGAAAAACTTGTTCGGGTAGGAATTCTTAATTTTGTTGTTTAAAAAAAATAAATTCTAGCAGAATGCAATGGTACAAAATGGTATTACAGCATATTTGTTTTAAGGTGGTATATAGGTTAGATCTTATCCTAGATCTTTTCCTTTTTTCTTTCTTTCTGTTTTTGTTTTCATTTTCCCCTTTATTGATAAATGTTGATGGAGTATAGAGTAATACAGCATTTGTTTTTTCCATTGTGCAACTGTTACATCACTTTTGGTTACACTTTCATTAACTTACAAAGTTTATGGAACCTTTTGATTAATATGTAGTAAAACCCATATGCATTTATAGTTTATATTCCCCCTTTTCCCCCATGTACTCATGGAGTTGCCTCATTTTCTTATTCTGGATCTTGATTACCAAAAGCGTGGGACAGGGATTGACTATTGTATGTGGAAAGTAATCATGCTTCCATCTGCAATACATGTTCTCTTTTCTTTTGGAATTTTACTAAAAACCATTTTTTGATTCATGCAACTTAGGAATAGAAGTTGGAAAAAAAATGTCTTTGAAGTGGCTATTTTTTCTCTATCCAAGAAGCATTCATTGGCTGGGCATGGTGGTATATTCCCAGCAATTTGAGAGACAGAAGCAGGAGGATCACAAGTTCAAGGGCAGAGGCACCCTGCATAACTTAGGGAGACTCTGTCTTAAGATAAAAAATAGAAATGGCTCATACTTTTGGGTTCAACCCCTGATTATCACAAAAAAGAAAATCAAAAACAAAGCAAGCA
Source organism: Pedetes capensis (assembly GCA_007922755.1). Classification (NCBI taxonomy): domain Eukaryota; kingdom Metazoa; phylum Chordata; class Mammalia; order Rodentia; family Pedetidae; genus Pedetes; species Pedetes capensis. Next base: position 8,641 of record VMDO01015263.1, on the reverse strand, counting down.
AACAAACAACAAAAACAAAAACACAGCAAAATAAAAAATAAAACAAAAAACTGAAATCAAAACAAAACAACAAAAACCCATTCATTATAAATCATGTGCAGTATATCCAGCTAACATTTATTGAGAGGCCACTACTGTGTTCTAGTCCTAACCAGGTACTCTAAGAAGGAATCAAGAGTCTTAAACTTAATTATTCTTCCAGATGCTTTAACTTTTTAAAACTTTGCCTTCAGTTCAAAGCCTATAGGATTTCTTCCTTCCTTGGAAGGTTGTCTCCATCTCTATACTTCTGGTCTATGGTATACTCTACATTACAAAATTTTACTCCATCTTCCAGTAACCTTAAGAGAACTTTTGTTTATAATGTATCCCTCAATGTAAGGTGGGTTCTTCCCAGAAGTCCTGTTAAACCATTGCTTTCTGTAGAATGACTGATAAGAAATCAATATTAAGTGAATGTAAAATATTACATATATATTTTAAAAGAAATTACCTTAAAATACTACTCTGAAATTCTGTTCCCTTGGTTGATTCATTTCCAAAAGATTATGGCCTATTTGGAAGTCATAATGGAATATTTTAAAAGAATTGATTTACCTAAAATAACCTATTGTTTATTTTTTTGATTGTGTGTGTGTGTGTGTGTGTGTGTGTGTGTGTTGCTGGGGATTGGACCCAAGGCTATCTACCACTGAGTTATATTCCTAGTCCCTTGATATTGTTTTCAATTTGTTTCAAATGTGTAGGTTTTTATAAATTCTTATCACCCTTTCAAGATTGTAATTTGTGAAAGTATTCATTGTTATCTTCTGCTTCTTTGGTCTTTATCTTGAATCCAACTCAGTACTAGGTTTAAAGATGGGGTATGTATTTAGCTGCTCCCACATTTGTAGGTTCCACGAGATTCTGGTTATCTTGATTCCAATTAGCTGAAATTCAACTCACTATAATCCTTATGAGCTTGAGACTTTTTTTGGGCATTTCATTTCTGTGTGCTGAGTAACTATGAAACCCTTGAAAGATGTTCCTTGAATCAGCTTAGATTCATCTTCTGCCATGAAAACTGGTGTTTAGAACCATGAGCACAAGACATTAGAGAGTGTTCAAAGAAAGAATTAATTATACTCTCTAAACAAGACTTACTAGAGCAGAAAAAGAAACTCAGATACTTTATGAACATTCTTAGCAGAAATTGAAGCTAAATGGATTTTTTTGTTTAATGTTGAATGGCCAGAAAAGTCACTTAACAAGAACTGTCCCTTCTCATGAGCACTTTATTTAACTATATTTTTCCTCTGCTTCAGTATTATTATGTTAGAATTCTATGAGTGCGGAAATGATTCTTCTGCCAACTCTCCCTTTCCTTTACGATTTATTTAAAGCTAACTAGCATTTGTTTAAAAAAGTACAAAAGACTGTATAGACCCTTGCACCCTCTCCCCAGAGGCACATACTATTAACAGTTGCTGGTATAGCCTTCCAGAAGATTTCTCTATACTTAACACCAACAACTCTATATTTCCATTCCTTTTTACGTACAAAAAACAAAACAAAACAAACAAACAAACAAACAAAAAAACTATACATCCCCTTCTATACCTCGCTTCTTACTCCCCATACTTAGCAATATAACTTAGGTATTATTCCACAATATTATAGACAAAACATATTCGATATAAGACTACATGGTGTTTTATTAAATGAATGTACCAAAATGTATTTACCCAGTCTTCCTTTGATAGGCATTTAGGTTGTTTCCAGTCTCTTGGAACTGTAAACAAAGCTAGAAAGGATAGTCTCACATATACATTTCTTTGCATATACAGTAGTATAGGACAATTTCTGTGAAGAATTGCTCAGAAGAAATGAGCATCACTGATTGTTAAATTACCTGCTAACCTGGTTGTGTTGGTTTTTGGGCCCATCAATGCTTTGTGTGTGCATTCCTCACACTCTGACCAACACTGCATAGTACCAATAAATTTAAAAAATTTTTGCCAATCTGACAGTGAAAAGTAATATTTCAGGGACTGAATGTGCATTTCAACATTTCAGTGCTTGTATGCTTATTTCTTTGATTTGGAGTGAATTTGAACATCTTTTTTATAAGTTTAGAATATATTTATATTTTTTTTCCTATGAAATGCAATTTTATTTGAATATTTGGAGAAATATTTCAAGATGAAACAACCTTGAAGGATCTCGTCTCATTTCCTTTCAGAAATTACTCTGTTTATTCTCCTTATTTTCAACATCTTGGAAAGACCCTCACCTGGAAAATCTTCGTCATACTGTCAAGCTCCTTCCTGGGAAGATTTCAGATAATGAAAGCCCCTTAGGACTTTCCCCTAAATAGAGAAGCTTTTTTCTCCCATTTGTTTCTCTTTCTATTCCAATTAAAGAGTTATTTATAGGGGACCTTTGGGTTATGTTCCTCCCTCCTCTCCTAATGTTTCTGCCTCTTAGGAGTTGTATGCTATTGAATAGTTGAATGGTCTCTTTAGCAAATGCATACACCTGTTGATGCTTACATCTTTCAACCCCCCTTGCCCCTCCATTGTATGATTTAACTTCCTCCAAGTACCTCTGAAAAGTTTAGACTAATGCTTCCAGAAGCACTTACCCAGGATTCTATTTATTCTCTGGGAGTAGAAAGAGCAGTGATGTGGGCAATGTCAAGATGTGAGCTCTCAATGTAGTTCTCCTTCCAACTGGGTGTTTAGTAAAGGCTCTTGGTCTCTTGCACTTGAATGAACTGCTTCAAAACGTGTATGGTTCTAATATAGGGTTCTAATATTCTCTTTTTCACTAGACAGATTGCTGCTCTTATAATCACCCTTCGTATCAGGTGTATTTGGGCTTCTCTTTTGGTAACAAGGAAGAAAAGTTACTTGCTCCTAATTAGATGGTCTCCGTTGTATCTACAAGGCTTATTTGATGAGTGTCCTGGCATTGCACTTGTTCTCTCAGTTCATTAGACAGTGCCAGGTTTTCCAATGAACCAGGATTTTGTGAAAGGGAAATGGTTACACATGACCCTGGGTATACCACAGCCTGAGCCATGGGGAAGGTGAGGAATTTTGTACTCTGTGACAGGGAAACCTGTGGGGATAACCCTGGTGCTGCTCCTGAAAGCCACACTCCAGCCTTTTCTGAGTCCTTACCCTCTTATTTGTCCTGTGATGCTTTGCTAGTGCTAAGTGACATGGAGAATAAATCCCCCATGGCTATTAAAGAATCTCTATTCTTTTCTAAATCTCTACTGCTTTCTCTGAGCACACGGTGAAGAATTGTATATGGTGCTCAAGAGATCAGTTTCAGGGTTTAAAAAAAAAGGTTTAGAATTTTATACTCTTTTCATCACCGCCACGTCTCCCTTTAGAGCTCTTTATTTTGTTTTTATATGTCTGTACTTTTGCTGGTTGCTTTCCTGTTCTTGTTTGGTCTATAATATTTTATTCTGGAATAGAACATCTTATTCAATCAAAAATTGTCTTCAACAACCTGAGCCTACCAAACAGCACTGTTGAGGTGGTATAGAGACCCCAAGAAGAATTTCGGGAGCAGAAAGAGGCAAAATTTTTCAGCCATCTTACCCATGACTGGAACCCTATCCTTTCCCTGCATTTCTTCCTTCTCTGAATAACTCTCCTATTGTTCCCAGAGATTAAGGGAAAAATCATCAAATAATTGTATATGTTCTAGGGCTCTTTGTGTCCATATGGAGGATATTATTGGCAAGTTGTCTCCAGGGTTAACTAGCCAACTGGAAGCTTGGGAACTGAGTTTTATCCTCAGCTCTCCCATTTGTGATTAGTAACCTTGAACTAACCACCTGCTCTCTCTGACTCTAATTTTATCAAGTGATAAATGGAAATAATTGAACCATCCAACCCCCTGGGGTGGTCGTAGGGAGAAATAATGGTAATGATTATAAAATTACCATGAAATAACAGAGTACAGAATGAATGCTTATTATTACAGTCCTTCTAAGCTTTTAATCTCTGGGAGTATCTGAGGACTTTAAGTATATGATGAGGGTTTTAAGTATATGAATTTGTACATGCCCTTGCTTTTCCCCATCCAGGTTCTATTTGAACTCGCCCGCTATCATGCCCCCTCCACGATCTTCCTGGACGAGCTGGAGTCAGTGATGAGTCAGAGAGGCACAGCTCCTGGGTAACAGACAGGGTTGTTTTTTTGTTGTTGTTGGTTTTTTTTTTTTTTTTTTTTTGGGTCATCATTTTTCCCCTTTTATAAGTGTGTTTGATGGTCGGAAGCCCATCGACATTTACCAGCAGAATGAGCCTATTAATAAGCCCACAAATTTTCTGCAGACACACGGAAAGGTCTTTAAATTAGATCCTGTTAACTGAATAGCTGATTTAAGTAGTTTTTATAACCGGAGGAAATGTCATCCTCCCTTCCCCGCATCCCTGCAGAGTGGTTTTCAGGCCTGAAGATCATCCAGCCCCAGCATCCCAGGCTGCTATAAAGGCCCTTCTGGCTCAAAATAGCTGCCTGCAACCAACCCACCGCCTCCTCTGGAGCCAGAGGGCTGCCGGTGGGGCCTGGGGCTTGCCCACTCAGCCACCAAGATGGGCCAAATCTGTATTTCAATCCCTTGAGGCTGTCCTGGATGGTGTGTGAGGCCAGGGAAGCCACCTCTTCTCTGACATCAGGTTACGGCTCAGCATGTCTGATTTTAAATATGTCACATATGTCATTCCTAAAGATTAAGTGTTGGCTAATGTCCCCAGTGAGAAAGAACACTTCTGAGACTTTTACAAGCCTTCTGTTTATGCTTTCAAGAGGCCAAGTAGGGTTGGGTTTTTTTTTTTGGTTGGTGGTGTTGTTATTTATTTACTTGATTTTAAGACTGGATTTCTGTTTTGATCAGAGTTATTTTGCTTTGAAACATTTTACTAAATTTGACACCTCCAGCTGGAAAAAAACAAATCTCTGGAAAATCTCAATGCAGAAGCATTTATTAATGACCTTTAATGGTCTATCATTAAGGCAGAACTAACAGTAATAAAAAGCAAATAATCCACTTGTTGGAAGTATAACTAGGATATAATTTATGACATTTTACTCATTGGAAACCATTTTCCCAGCAGGGAGAAAGCAACACAAGGATGCCACCAGGCAGGATGAGATTTGTGTAATTGATTGAAGGGGGACACTTTCCAAGGCCTCACTCTTGCTTTCCAGCCATAGGCTGCAGAGTGCCATCTCTCTGTACTGAGCCTGACAGGAGCAGCCAAGGCGCCCCAGCTGCAAGGCCTCCTGACCACCCTGGGAGTCACTCTGTCTACAAAGACAAGGCCCCATTGGCCTGTCTGACCATAGTGACCTGTGCTCTGGCTCTTATGTTTGCCTTGTCAATCTTCCTCCCCAGCATTCCCCACAGTCTTGACTGGGGTCATTTGGGAACTCTTCATCTACCATCCTGGAGTACGCTCTAGGCTTTGCCCCAAATTTCAGTTTCCTTCTCTGGGACTTGAAACTCTAGTTTAAGGAATAAGGGCAGGTGCTCTGAAGTCTTCTTAGATCATATTATGCTAGAAGAATTGATATAGGCAAATGCTAAATAAACAAATAATAAAACTGGGAGAGAATCATCTCAGGAAATGATAGTTGGGTAGAAAGGGCATAGATCCTACAAAGCCTTGTACAGATTGAGCATCCTCAATTTGAAAATCTAATATCTGAAATGCTCTAAGTTCTGAAACTTTGCACTCTGGTATGACACCACAAGTAGAAAATTCCACACCTTGACAGTTTGTTTCATGAGTGAAATTATTTTAAAATATTGTATAAATTATATTCAGGCTATGTATATAAGGGGCTGAGGTTTAGATCAATTGGTAGAGAGCTGCTCTGCCCTCTGAGCCCCTGGGTTCAATCCCCAGCACTGCAAAAATGAGAAAAGGACATGGCAGCCCACCCGTGAAACAATCCTGAAATAATCAGCCATCAAAAACCCCATGAGGGTTCCTATGGGTCGGCTCCAACTCTATGGCACCTAACAACAACAATGCATAATAAGGTGTGTGTGAAACATAATTTCATGTTTACACATGAGTCCTATCCCCACAATATATCATTATGTATATGCAAACATTCCAAAATTCAAAAAATCTCAAATCTAAAACACTTCTGGTGCCAAATATTCGGGATAAAGACTACTCTTTTCCAGGCACCTGTGGTGGCACACATTTATAATCTCAGCACTGCAGAGGCTGAAGCAGGAGGATCATGAATTTGAGACCCGCCTTGGTTACATAGTGAGTTCCAAGGCCTGTCTGGGCTATGAGACTATGTTTTTTTTTTTTTTAAATAAACAAACACAAACAAACTAACTAACAAAAATAACCTGTACCTAATGGTGGTTGCCACCACACAAATGAGAAGTTGAATGGTGTGTTTTCCAAGAAAGGCAATTTTTTGGGGGGTGGTCCTTTTAACTAACCTGTGGAAAGGAAGGAGGACAGTCTGCTGAATGTGGTCCATGTTTACATTCAATTTAGATTGTCCAGGTCCTCATATGTGCTCTTTTTTGGGTGATAGGTCTTAGGCAATGGTGGTGGAGGGCTTGGGGTGCAAATCTGCACAGAAACTACTGCCTGTCATCTGCTGTGCAACAAAAGCATAAATCATTATCTTGCCTCTTATTAGAAGAGAGTGAAATACAGGCTCATCTTTCTTAAACAATTTATATCTATAAATCACACTAAAAGAAATGCATTGTGAAAGTTCTTGCATGCCTGCTGTATAAATGAAAGGGATTATTCTCAATTATGCCATTTTTAAAGGGGTAAATAATGCAGGTAGACATGGCTCAGCTACATTTAATCTACCGGTGGCACTGTTTGCCCTTCAGTTATTTTCTAGTTCTCTGCCAACCTTTAGTTTTCTTTTCAAATGCCATCACTATATTTATTTACTCCCTTTCTATTGATTTATATGGGAAAACAATACCAAATCACTTGTTTTCTCCAACTCTTCTATGAGTGGCTCCGTTTGGTATCAAAACAAAACCTACAGTCACTGGGTAATTGCTGTGAGTGCCACTTTTATCATGAGGGCAAAGCCTCTGCCACTTGACAGAATCATGTCTCCTTGTCTGTCTGTAGGGGAGAGCATGAAGGAAGCCTTCGGATGAAGACAGAGTTACTGGTGCAGATGGATGGGCTAGCGCGCTCAGAAGATCTCGTGTTTGTCTTAGCAGCTTCTAACCTGCCATGGTAAGGGATCAAGAGAGTACATGTTGAATACATTTTCATAAGCCACTAAGTACAGATAAAGATTTTATAGTGACTGCTTTAGGCAAAGCCTAGTTGTCTGGTTCCAGCCCTGGAAGATTAATTTGAAGGCTTGCTGTACCTGTCTCCAATCCTTGCTATCAGTGAGTGCCATGAAAAAGTCTGCCTTAATAGGACACAGGCCAGAGTTACCCTTGACAATATTTAAAATGGACATTTTAAGTTTTAAGCTAAATAATGTATAGTCAATCCTCTGTATTCACTAATTATGTATCCATAAATTCAACCAACAACAGATAGAAAATATTGGGGGGGGCAGTTGTGCCTGGACTGAACATGTACAGAATTTTTTCTCCTGTCATCATTTCTTAAAAATACAGTGTAGCAACTACTTACCCCGCATTTACATGGTATCAGATATTATACCAATCTAGGCATGACTTCAACCATATTGTTGTTGTTAGGTGCCGTCAAGTCGGTATCCAACTCATAGTGACCCTCATAGGGTTGTTCAATGGCTGACTGTTTCGGGATTGCCTTGGGAGTGGATTGCCAGGTCCTTCTTCCATTTTTGCAGTGCTGGGAATTGAACTCGGGACCTCAGAGACTGCAGTGCAGCACTCTACCAACTGAGCTAAAACCCAGCCCCATGGGAGAATGTTATTGTTAGGTGCCCTCCAGTGGGGTCCAACTCATAGTGACCCTCATAGGGTTTTCAATGGCTGTTTTGGGATTGCTTCAGGAGTGGATTGCCACATCCTTCTCCCATTTTTGCAATGCCGGGATTCAAACCTGGGTCCTCACAGAGTGCAGAACAGCACTCTACCAACTGAGCCAAACCTCATCGAGGGGTGTGCATAGGTTATATGTGAATGCTGTGCTATTTTATATAAGAGACTTCAGCATCCTCCAATTTTAGTATCCACGGGGCAGGGCATGGAATCAATCCCTCTTGGATACTGAAGGAGGACTCTACTATGTTTAAATTAAGCAGGGCTTTAGCATTGTTGTTGTTGTTAGGTGCCGTCAAGTCGAGTCCGACTCATAGCGACCCTATGTACAGCAGATCGAAACACTTGCCGATTCTGTGCCAGGCAAACGATCTTACTTATGTTTAAGCCCATTGTTGCAGACACTGTGTCAATCCATCTGCTGGAGGGTTTTCCTCTTTTGCGTTGACCTGCCACTCTTCCAAACATGATGTCCTTCTCCAGGGATTGTTCTCTCCTGACTACATGTCCGAAATACATAAGACGCAGTTTGGCCATTTTTGCTTCCAAGGAGCACTCTGGTTGTACCTCTTCTAGGACAGATCTGTTGGTTCTTTTGGCAGTCCATGGTATATTCAATAGACGTCTCCAGCACCACAATTC
>VMDO01015262.1:0-51751 GCA_007922755.1 Pedetes capensis | reverse complement strand
TGTGTGTGTGTGTGTGTGTGTGTGTGTGTGTGTGTGTGTGTGTGTAAGAGCACATGGGCCTGTGGTATGAGTCAGGCTCTGAGTCTGGTGGTGATCCTCTTTTGATGTCCCCTCAGTGTCCAGCCCTGGCTGTGTGGAAGTTTGGGGGCTCAGAGAAGAGGTGACGCAGGACACCCACCTTGTCGATGAAGGCAGCAAACCTGCTGTTGAGGCACTTGATCTGCTCCTTCTCCTCGTGCTTCACGCACTGTGCGTTGGGGTCGATCTCCAGGTTGAGGGGCGTGAGGAGGCTCTCATTGACCGACACGGTGGTGATGCAGGGGGGGCTGGGCCCGCAGACACCGCCAGAGCGGTAGCCAAAGCTGCGTCCGCAGGAGCCAGCGCGGAAGGCCCCGCAGACTGTGCGGCTGCTGAAGCCCCCTGTGAGTCCGCGGTAGCAGGAGATGCCTCGGTAGGGGGCGGCGGTGATGCAGCAGCGGCCAGGTCTGGGCCCGCAGGCCGAGGCGCAGCTAAAGTTTCCAGGACCGAAACCACAGCGCACAGAGTTGAAGCCACAAGTCATGGTTGGTGGAAGGAGGGGTCTGAATGGTAAAGAGGTGTCAGAGGATGAAGACCAGGCTCTATGCTCCCTCTCTTGTGGCAGGCCTTTTTATATGCCTGAAGCTGCCAGCATGAAAAAGGGCTGCAAAACGACATTAAGTGCCTTTTATTGGCTTGGCATCAGCCTGGCCTCTTACGCTGTAACCTGCTGGCCTCTCAGTGTGGCTGTGTTAACAATCCTTGACCACAGGCCTGTTTCATCTTCAAAGCTCTTTATATGCTTCCTCATAGGCTCTGCCTTGCCCTCAGGGAAAGAGGGGAGAAGGGATCCCCCTGATTCCATCCTCTAGGTGCACTGACAGATGGAGCCTCCTCCTGGAACCCATTTTTGAAAGGGGCACAGCTGTCCTGTGGGCCCTGGATCTATAGCCTGGGCTCAGATGAAGTGGCCGGCCTGTCCCTCCCAAGGAGTGCTCTGCGTCCCTAACCCCTCCTTGTTCTAGGCTTCCTGGCCTTCCCTTCCACTTCTATACTGGGTAGATGAGGTCCTGCCTTCATTGGCAAGCTCAGCCTCTTCTTGCCCTTGCCTACCTAGAGCCTGGCCAGGGCTGGCAGTGAGGGTAGAGATTTGGGGAAGTGAGACGTGATCCCTGCATTTTGGGTATTCCTAGTGCTATAATACTGGGAGCTGCGTGGTTGTCCCTGAAGCCAAGCTCTCTTCATTTGGCCCTCATTCCTTCAGGCTAGGTCAGGTGATGGCATTGATGGACACACGGTGGGACAGAGCCAGGTGGTCTCCCTTAATCTGAGAGACTGAGCCCATGAAATCTCCCCGTGCACATCCCTTGCCCACCTTTGAGAAAGACTCCTCTGATGGAGGCCTTTCCTGACCCAGCCTCAGCCAAATACTGGCCAAGTCAGGACTAAAAATAACCCTGCCCACATCCCACCAGGGCCTCATGCTTTGTCTTCCCTGTTTCCCCCTAGGTGTGAGAGCCAGGTGGACCCTGGAGTGGAGGTTTTGGACCAAGAAAAGAAGGCTCATCTTTGGTGAGGCCCAAGGGAGGGTGGAGATGGTGCTGTGGAAATTTGGCAGGGAGGTGGACCACATGAACCTGGATGCTGAGGAAGAGGCTGTCCTGTCCTCTGTGCTCACCACACAGCCTGCCACAGTCTTGGATCTGAGGTATGGGCTGGGGCCTGGGGGCTTCTGGTGTGAGAGACACACCAAGAGGCCTCAGGCTTAGGGCTTGTGGGTGGCCAATTCCAGTGGCATGGATGGTGGGATTCCTAGGCTGCCTTGCAGGGAGGCTGGGCTGGCTGGTGCTTTCATTCTAAGTCACGCTGGGTCACAAGGCCAGACATCCAAGAAGGAACCAGGTCTTTCTCTCCTCTTGTCTTAGCCCACCCCAGGGCAGGTGAGCACTGGCAGGTTCTCGGTATGGATCTAACTGATTAGGTGGGCTCTCTTCCTTGGTGAAGTGCTGGGGTATAAGACATTGGGTCCTCCAAGAAGCATTTCCCATCACTGCCCTGTCAACTGCCCCACTGTTCTCTGACTATCTGGTCTGTGTCAAGTGCATGCTGTGTAGGACCTCTTTGCTGAGAGGCTCTGTGGAGATGTATGCCCTACCTCTTTGGGTCCAATGAGCCATGATGGTGCCCATCCTATCTGGACTGGAGCTGATGTGGCATGGGCTACAGAGATAAGAAGACACAGTTAGAAGCCCTGCTCACAGCTCACAGGCTTTGTGATGAGGCACAGGCTGCTCGCTGGTTTCCTTATCTATAAAATCTGAATGGCTGGCACCGAGAGGAGGAAATGTGCCAGGAGGTGGGAAGGGCCACCCTGTCTCCACCCCATGGTAACCTGGTGACTGGGTCTTTGTTGCACACAGCCAGCAAGGTTTTGCAAAGGGACAGTGTCATGGACCAATGAGATGCCAAGTACTATGCCTGGGTCAGCAGAAAACAGCGATGGCTTTACAAGGTAGTCATTGCCACCTCAAAAAGCCTAAATTAGAGTCCCTATGTGTAGGTGGCCCAGAACAAAGAGCACTACAGAGCAGGGAGCCCCTGAAAACAGATGTGGACAGGAAGTTGACAGCAGGCTGGTTCCTTCCTCTCAGGCTCTGGGTTGTGATTGGTCTGACCTTGACTGGGGGCCTATAAAGTCCCTGGCTGAGCCCCAGACTGGTTCAGTCCCAAGGCCTGTGTTCTGTGCCTACCTCTGTGGTGGGTGGCCTAGGTTGGCCTTGGGATTGGCCTGTTCCAGCTGCCTGGAGTGGCAGCTAGCCCTGCTGGTCTAGTCCTTTGATTTGTGGCTATCTCTCTAGGCTTGCCACCTGGCTGCATTCCTAAGTGTATTTTCCTGGTGACTGTCTGCCTATCTGCCTGACTTCTGACCCATTGATGTTCCAACTTTATCATTTCTTCTTGCTTTAATATCCTAGGATATTTAAATTTTTTGTCTTTGCATTTTATTTTTCTTTTGCAGTACTGGGGAATTGAATCTAGGGCCTCATGCATGCTTTTTGCAAGCACTCAACCACATCCCCAGTCCTTTTTTTTACTTTGTGTTTTGAGACAGGGTCTTGCTAAGTTATATAGGCTGCCTCTAGTCTTGAGTTTGGGATCCTCCTGTCTCTGCCTCCTGAGTCACTGGGATTAAAAGTGTGTACAACCACATCCGGCTTTTTAATTTTTTTGTCTTTTCTTAATGGAATTTTGATAATGAGCATTAGTAAATATGTCTTTGTGCACCTTCCTAGTAGGGTCCCTAAAACAAATCTCTAGAGCTGGGCATGTGGCACACACCTGTAGTCCTAGCCCTCTGGATGCTGAGGCAGGAGGACTGTGAGATTGAGGCCACTAGAGGATCATGTCTCTAAAAAACAAACAAAAACAAACAAACAAAAAACCCACACAAAAAAACAAAAACAAAAAAACATAAAAAAATCAGAATGGCTATAAGTGGACTTGTGGGCACCATGGGACTGCCCTGGCCCTGGTCTGCCTGCCTGGTACCTTGCTGGCTATGGAAGTGGCATGTCCACTGGAAGACTGCTACAGTGAAGTAGGAGGGCTTGGGAGTCAGGAAATACAGATACAAATCCCATTTGTGACATTGGGTGGCAAATTACTTAATCTCTATAAGCCTTGTTTCCTCATCAGTAAAATTAAGATTATAATAGTGGCTCATGAACTGGTTGGTATAAATGAAAGCACACAGAAGAGATCTGAACAGAGAGGGCTACGTACGCATCTGGTATCATATCATATCCCTGATAGGAGTAGTTCCTGTGTCTTCACTCTCCTTTCTTCTCCCACTTACCTGCCTCCGGGTTTGCCTTCTGGCCTCAAACTCCCAACATACCAAGGCCTATGGGCTCAAGCTGATAAAGGTAGCACCAGTGCATACTCAATGACTGCTTACTGCACAAGTACTGTGTGCCACAGGGGATGGACAGAAATTTTTTATGTGTTGTTTATCCTCAGGGAGCCAACTGTTTACTTGGGTAGATTTTCAAATCTGCATCAGTTACATGGATATGAGATAAAGCAGTTCTTCGAGGCTGGTTGTGACTTAATGTCCATTGATTGACAACGTGTGTCATATCAAATGCTCAGAGGAGAAGCTTATTGGGTGTAGCAGCCAGAGAGGCTTCAGACAAAAAGTCAGGCCTGAGCTGGGCTTTGAAGGATGAGCAGAATTTGGGAGTTTGGAAGCAACAGGCAATGTTAAGTAGTAAATGACAGAAAAGCACAGAATGGTCATAGGTTAGTGGATATGCTGGATGGAGCTTAGAGAACGTCATACCTGGAGAATGAACAGCAGGCTCGTTCCCATGAAGATGGAGAGTAAGACAAGGATGCCTGCTCTCAAGGCCCCACTGGACACACTGGAATTCCTGGCCAAGAAAGGAAAGCTGTACTTTCCTTTGGGAGGGAAGAGAGAGAACTGGCATCATTTTCAGACAATGGGATTAGCTACATAGAAAGCCCAACATATCTGAATAACAAACTACAACTTTATAACATTCCACAGGACCTTTATGGAAAACAATGTAAAACTCTATTATGAAAAAAACATCTAATTAGATGGATTTAATATCATACTCAGGAATACTCTGGCCTAACATTCTAAAGTATTTTGGACAACATGTTGGGATATGTTGTCAGGAGGGACCAATCCCTGGAGAAGGACATCATGTTTGGTAGAAAGTAGTGGGCCAATGAAAAAAGAAGATCCTCAATTTGATGGATTGGCACAGTGGCTGCAACAATGGGGTTAAACATAAAAAAGATTGTGTGCCTGGCACAGAGTCGGGGAGTGTTTCATTCTGTTTGTATGTAGGGTCGTTGTGCGTTGGACCTGACTTGATGGCACTGAACAACAACTACAACAACCTTCTAAAGATATAAATTCTCTCTAAATTATTTTGTAAGTTCAGCACTATTGTGGTTTGACTATGAATTGTTCCCCTCTCCCCAAACAACTCATGTGTTGCAGACTTGGTCTCCAGATAGTGGATCTGACCATTGAGAGGTAACTGGATTGTGAGGGCTCTGCCTTCACCAGTGGATTAATCTACTGATGGATTCATAATTTGATGGCATTATTGAGAAATGGTAGAAACTTTTGGAGGTAGAGCCTGGTAGATGGGAGTATGTCACTGAGGGTGTGCCTTGAAGGGCATCTTGTCCCTGGGGCCTTCCTGCTTCCCTCTCACTGCTTCCTGGCCACAATGAGTTGAGCCACTTCACTGCACTAAGTTTTAAAGCTACTAAGTTGTAGAGTCTGTGGCTCCCTGCCTGATACTTGGCCTCACTATGCATGGGCCCAGAAGCAATGTAGCCAAGTGACCATGGGCAGGAATCTTAGAAACTCTGAGCCCAAATAAATCTTTCCTTCTCTAATATTGTTCTGTCAGATATTTTTTCACAGCGATGGAAGCTAAATAACACAAATGCCAACCCAGAGAGAATTTCAGCTGAATTTCTTTTCAGGAATGTGATAAATCTACAACTTATATGAAAGAATAAAGTCTATTGTAAAGTCAGCAAAGATAGAGAAAAGCCAGAGGTGAGGTGTCAGAGGACTAGAGAGCCATTGTAATAAGAAAGGAGGGCACTTGGGTAGAAACAGGCAAATGGACTAATGGATCCGAATAGACTGCTCAAATCAGGCCCCTTACTAAATGGAAGGTAAATCTGGCATTTGGTGAAGGTGATATCAAGCACTTACTGAGTTGGTGAGATTTGTGCAAATAAACCTATTACATGGGAAGCACTGAGTGGGAGTCCGGTTTTTACTATATAACATAGAGATCTCAGATGCTGTAAGGGCCTGGACATGAAAAAAACAAAACAAAACAAAACAAAACAAACAAACAAACAAAAAACTAAAAAGACAGCAGAAGAAGATATAATAGAAAATCCTTATAATTTGAGGGTGGGGAAAGATTTCTTAGGCAAACTCAAAAGACAAAACCAAAAGGTAAAATGTTGCTTGACATAACTACATTAAAATGAGGACTTTCAGACTTCCAGGAAAGAAAGAAAGAAACAGATACCAATGTAAGAGAAGCTTAATATGTAAAGTATGTAAAGGGCAAGCAAAAGACAGACAACCTAGTGGAAATCTTGCCAAAGGTCTGAATAGAACACAAAAGAGGAAAACCAAGAGGATAACGAGAGTGTGAAGAAATAATGACTGTGCCCAGTCCCTGGAGGACACAATTTAGAACCACAAGATGTCTTTCTACCATCAGACTGGTAAGGATCAGAAAAAAGGTGGGTGTTACCAGCTATGAGTGGAGAGGGGGAGGATGGGAACCCTTGATAGGCTGGTATCAATGTTTTGGAAAGCAAGGTAGCATTACTCAGGGAACCTCAGTAGCCCTGTAGCCTGGGGCTAGGGATTGGGTATGGTTTAAGGATCGCCCTCACTCCCAAGGTCTCATGTTTTAGAAGCTTGCTCTCCAGTATGTGGCTATGTTAAGAGGTGGTGGGACCTCTAAGAGTTGGAGTCTAGTGAAAGATGCTTCAGTCTTTAGGGGTGCTGCCCTCAGAAAGGATCAAGATAGTCCTTGTGGGACCCTGACTTAAGTTCTGGGAGAGGGGTTGTTATAAAATAGTGAACCTGGCCCCTTTCCACACTCTTGCTTTCTGTCTCACCATACAATCTCTCCCTCTTGTGTGTGCTTCTACCATAATGCCATCTGCCATGCTGGGTTGCAGCCAGAGGGGTACATGCCAAAGCCAGCATCATGCTGTCTGGATTTTCAGCCTCCAAAACTGAGAGCTAAATAAACTTCTTTTCTTTATAAGTACCTAGCCTCAGATATTTTGTTATAGCAATGTAAAATGGACTAATACACTTATCCTACTCTTGAGAGAGGCAACTGGGGTTTAGCATAGTGGGTAGAGTGCCTCCTCTGCACTTTCTGAGGACCCAGGTTGGATCTCCAGCACCACAAAAATGGGAGAGGGATATGGCAATCCACTCCTGAAACATCCTGAAACAATTAGCCATTGAAAACCCTATAGGGTCGCTATGAGTCCAACCTGACTCAATGGCACCTAAAAACAACTCTTGAAAGAAGCCTAACACTACATCTAAGAGCAGTTCTCTTAAAAGAACAAGACTGTTCATTGTGGCATTTGTAGCAAAAGGAAATCAGAGGCAACCTAGGTGACCATAGATTGGACAGAGATTAGTAAACAAAAGTAAATATATGCCATGGAACAGAATGCAGAAAGTAGAAATGACAAAATATGTACTTACAAGGCTCAGGGGGTTGTGTTTAAAAAGACAAAAACCAGACCAGGAACTTGGGGACAGCCCTGTTTATGTACAAATAGCATACATGCTCAGCAGAACTGCCACTTACTTTATAGTAATGGATGCATATTTGGGCACCATGTCATATGTACTGCAGTGAGTTCCTGTGGGGATGAAGAGAGTGAGATGCAGGAAGCAACAAAGCTAACACGAGAACACCTTGTGGAAGATGGACTGGGTGGGCTCAACTCTCTGGGATGTCTGAAAGGAAACCTGGAAATCAGCTGGGAAGAACGAAGAGTTAGAGAGCTTTCTTGGGCCAGGTTGAGGGCCAGGCTGTGGAAACTTCACAGCTTGCCCTGAACCCTTGGTGCCTGGGGAAATGCAGCTTGGAAACACACTTTTTGGCAGCTAAGCACGTCAAAGTGTAATATGAGCTGGAGGAAAAGCCTGGGGTACAAAGTCTGCTTAGGAAGTTAACATAAAGGGCAGTGGCTACAGGCTGCCCAGGGAGGGGCACCAAGCAGGATGCTGAGCATGCATTGGGAAGCCACTGGGAGAGAGAAAAGTCCAAGCAAGGAAGAGCCAAGGAAGTCACCTTCATGTTATCAACCTGGGAGGGCTTTTTGGAAGAAAGGACTTTCCCAGATGGTGACCCTAGGTGCCTTCTGATGTCAGGCAAGGAGGCCCTCTAGTGGGAACATCGAGCAGTCCTGGAGCATCTTTTCCAAGGCTCCTGTTGCAAAGCAGTGACTCACACTGCCCCTCTGCAGAGTCCTAGGTTTGGGCACGTCCCACAGGTGTGACACAGTTGGTGAGCTCCTGGCAGGGAGAAGGGAAGGGGTCACTGGAAGCATTTCTGGGCCAAGTTTTTCTTCTTTTTTGTCTCTTGAAACAACTCCTTTTTTTCAGGCCTTCTGAGCAGTCTTAGTGGGGGCACACTGAAGGCATTGGGTCACGCTCCCGCCTCCAGACAGGATAGGAACCCTGTCAGACAGGGAAACTCTGGCCAGGGTGGGTAGCTAGAAGGTGGCCTTATGTGGAGCTCAAAGCTGAGTGCATGCCATGTCAGCCAGGTGGTCGTCCTCTCCCTCTTTGGGTATACATACCCCACAGCATTCTCCTTGTCCCCCAAGGGCCTCTGCTCTGGACCCTACATCACCCCTGACACTCAGCCAGACTGCTCCCCTCAGGACTCCTCACAGGCCCCGGGTGCACGTGGCACCCCTTGGGTGCTGTCTGGGCCAGCAGTGTCTTTTGGAACAGTGAAGAGCTAAGACTGGCCACTCTTCCTCTCACATGGTCTGAGTACCTGAGGGCCGAGTGGCCACTGCTGTAGATATGGGGCACCTGTGAGTGACATCTGAGAGGGTAGGAGCAATGCAGGACAGAGCCATGAGCTAGCTATTCCTGCTGGTCTGCAGAGTCACCAGGAAAACTAACCTGAGGTTTTAAAGCTACTAAGTTGTAGGGTCTGCGGCCATACCACCCTGGCATCTGATCCTGTCAGATCTCAGAAGCTAAGCAGGGTTTGGTTAGTCCTTGGATGGGAGATCACCTCGGAAAACCAGGTGTTATAGGCTCAGGAGAAGGACCTGGCAGCCCACTCCTGAAACAATCAGCCATTGAAAACCTTATGAATAGAAGAGAAGCACTGACAATAATGCCAGGCATATGGCACAATGTTAAGTAGTGTTTCATTCTGTTGTACATAGATTTGCTATGAGTTGGACCCAACTTGATGGCACCTAACAACAAGTTTTGAGGCTTAGTAACAGTGACAGCAAGTAGAACAGACTCTTAACTGGATTCCATAATTTGCAGTCACTCTTGATTATTGTTGTTGTGGTTGTTAGGTGCGGAAGAGTCGGTGTCCGACTCATAGTGACCCTACCTACAACAGGCAAAACACTATTATCAGTGCTTCTCTGCTATTCATAGGGTTTTCAATGGCTGATTGTTTTTTGGGAGTGGGTTGCTGGGCCCTTCTCCCAAGTCTACAGCTCCTGGTATTCCCAGGTGGTCCAATCCAAGTACTAAACGGGCCTGACCTTGCTTAGCTTCTGAGATCTGACAGGATCTGATGCCACAGTAGTACGGCTGCAGACCTCCTGATTATTAGCACTACCTTATTCCAGAATTTAAGCATTCTAAATTCATCACAAAGTTTCAGTTTTAATCACCAACTGAATCTCTTCTTTCTCCCTAACTCTGGCCACTTTCTTTGTGCCCAGCTGGCCTGCTCATGGCCTTCCTGGCCCCGGTGGGGTGGGGTCTTTTCATCACACATCCACCTTCCTTGTTCATGGAGACTCCCAGCATGCACTGAGTCAGTGGAGGGAGTGTTGAGTTGGGCTATGCCAAAGTGGCAGCTATGGGCGCAGCAGCCTCAGTGGCTCCTCTAAATTTGGGTGGTGACCTCACAAGCTTGTCATTTGAGTGTTGATTTCCATGAAGTTGCTGCACGGGTGCTGTCATGTTTGACATCTCCCTTCAATGCAGGTACTGGCAGATCTGCCCTTCTGTCTCGGCTGTCCTGTCAGACCATCTTTTGGGCCTGAGATGATGAAGGGGGGCTACTGGCTCCAACCGCAGCTCTCCTAGAGTAGGCACTACACTAACAACCTCACAGGCTTAGCTTTGTGTCTTTGCTGCAAACCTGGGACCATAAGAAAAATCCACTTGCTTTCCCATGGCTGCCTCTGCCACTCCCACAGGGAATATTCTGGTTTACCCTTCTGCTCCAATAGCTTTTTAGGGCTATTTCATCCTAAAAATCACAACTGTGTTCCCTGCCCCATCAGCTGCCCTGTGGCCTCAGAGCTCTCACTCTTCCCTTGCTGTCTTATCTCTGCCCAGCTCACCCCTTCTCGCTGAGTTTGGAAGCATCTTAGAAGCAGGGGTAGAATCCGTGGGCAGAAACCTTCTGCTGATCTGGAATTATACAGGAAAGTTGTGTTACGCCTAATAAAGTATTAAATATGTGAAATTTGACCCAAAACTCTTCTGTGTAGCTGGAATGTTTCTAAAGTTGATTACTGGGTTTCTGGCTGCATTAAGTGCAATGCATATGCTGTGATGTGCCCTAGACACACTGGGTGCACTAGTGACACCAAACTGGGCACCAAGTTTCTGCCCTCAAGTGGCTCATGGAAGAGACGGAAAACCAAACATCTATAGTATAGTGGGATAAGTACTGTAGCATCTTAATAGAGATGTGCCACTGTGCAGCCCACGGGATCTCAGAGACTACCTGGGTGACCCACTCCTGCAAAATGGCTCAGAAAGAGGGTATATGGCTGCCCTCATGCTGCACACTTGGCTCAAGGCTGAGTTGCAGCCAGTTCCTGGCATGAGGCCAGCCCTCTCTTCTTGATGTCTCTGTTTCAACTTTGCATTAACCAGAAAATTAGAGACCCAAGTGCAGTGTCTGCTTGATTACAATGCTTTGTGTCTGACCTTCACTGTGACCCCAAGTTTGTACTGCACACCAGAGATAATGAAGGGTGTAGAATAATTTGTGCTAGCACTAAACAACTCCACTGTCTGTGCTATTTTCAAGTGCATATTGCCTTGAGATGCTTGTAAGACCTCAAGGTGGAAATGACCATCAAAATTACCATTTATTGAGCATGCTAAATGCACACATGATTATCTCATTGAACCCTCTCAACCAGCTCAGGCAGGGCTATGATCAAGAGTTTTGATGTTTTTAATTGACTTCACTGTATACAAAGAGGCCCTGACATTAGTTGTGCTATTGGGGAAGGGCAGTTGGCTTGCACTTTGCCCTTCCATTTTCTCTTTTGCTTATTCTCGATGCAAAAATTGTGCTTTGGATAATAAGATGACTTTGAGTTGGGCCTCTATAAAAACAACTTCACTTAAAACCAGGTACTGAGCTGGAAAGATTTTGAAGAGGTGTTCCAAGTGCCAAGCATCATGCTTTTAGTCATGTGGAGGGCATATTGAATGCTTATCATTGAAGAGGGACCGTAGCAACTACAGGCTGTCCATCTCTGCCCAGGTCCCTTGTTTTCACCAGCTTCCTCTAGATAGTCAGCCAGAGTGGCGTGGGGCTTACAAGACTGGCCTTGGGCCACAGATGGATCTGGTCCTTCTACTGACCTGCTGTGGTGCCAGCCCATTTATCTGAGCATTGGTGACCTCTTGAGTTACAATAACACATCTTTCAGATATCATTAGCCTGGCCTCCAAAGAGGTCTAAGTCTCCTGCATTCCTGGCATGTGATAAGATCACTTTTCTTTGCCATTTGGTGTGACTCTGTTCCCAGCCGGTGAGGTGTGAACGAGAGTGATGTGGTCACTTCCAGTCCTGACTCTGCATTGTCAATGTGATGCACATTGCCCCCCCCCAACATCTCTGTCCTGCAAAGGTGATTAGACATGTTCCAAGGTGTAGTTATGAGGCAGGATAGAAAGGGAAAATTTTGAGGCATATGGGAAGGAAAGGGCTTTTCAACGTGGGACCTGGTCTGAGTCTTACCATCCGGGAATTCTAGCACAATCAAAAGAAGAAAAGCTGGAGTGAGAACTGCCTACATAAAACCACTGCTTTCCTGAAAATCTCACCAAACCAGATTAGGGACTATAATTAAAGTGAACAGACCTAGACGGGATAAAAAGACAGAGAATTTGGGGGACATGGGAAAAAAGAGAAGCCCTTCACTCTGGAATTTGATAACATCTCCCACCGATGGAAAATCAATAGCTTTAACTCAAGGAATCTCCTCAGCACTCCCACCAGTTGAGGGTCAAGAGTACCTAACTAACAAGATCTGTAAAGACTGCCTACATGGAGACAATTCTTATCTTCCCAGGGACTGTCAAACAGGAGTGTCAACAACAACAAACAGACCATGCTTACTTAGGCCCTGAATGTTTATGACTTTCAAGTTTAACATTACTAATAGCTCTCTTGCTCCCCAAGCTTAAACACTGTACCCCGTAAATTCACTTTATAATTTAATTTACACAAGGAAATTCTTTAGGATAAGAGGAATAAACTAGTTCATATTGCCTTTTTTGTAGTAAATGTCTGACTCTACTTAATTTTTAAACCTTGTTTAATCCTTACACTTAGTTGAAAATAAAGACACAAAATCCTTAATATATGTTGTTGCTAGGTGCTGTCAAGTCAGGTCCAACTCATAGTGATGCTACATACAACAGAATGAACACTCCCCAATTCTGTGCCAGGCACACAATCTTTTTTATGTTTAAGTCCATTCTTTCAGCCTTTGAGTCAATCCGTTTAGTTGAAGATCTTACTATTTTTCATTGACCTGCTATTTTCCCAAACATGATGTCCTTCTTCAGGGATTGGTCCCTCCTGACAACATGTCCAAAATACATAAGATGCAGTCTAGCCATCCTAGCTTCCAAGGTGCACTCTGGTTGCATCACTTCAAGGACAGACCTACTGGTTCTTTTGGCAGTCCGTGGTATATTCAATATTCATCTCCAGTACCATAATTCAAAAGCATCAATTCTTCTCCTGTCTCTCTTACTCAACATCCAACTTTGAAAACCATATGATGCAACTGAAAAGACCATGACATGAGTCAGGCATACCTTCATCTTGAATGTGACATCTTTACTTTTCAGTGCTTTAAAGAGATCTTTTGCAACAGCTTTTCCCAGTGCAATATGTCTTTTGATTTCTTGACTACAGCTTCCATGGGTGTAGATTATAGAAACAAATAAAGCAAAATCTTGGACAACTTTAATCTTTTCTCCATTTATCATGAAGTTGCATACTGACCCAGTTGTAAGGATTTTTGTTTTGCTGATATTGAGGCGCAATCCATACTGAAGGCTGTGTTCTTTGATCTTCATCCGTAAATGTGTCAAATACTCTTCAGTATCAGCAAGCAGAGTTGTGTCATCTGCATAACGCAAGTTGTTAATAAATCTTCCTCCAATTCTGATGCCATAAAGTCCAGCTTCTCAGATTATTTGCTCTGCATAGAGATTGAGAGGTACGGGGAAAGGATAGAGCCCTGATACACACTTGTCTGGATTTTAAACCAGGCAATGTTTCCTTGTTCTGTTCAAACAACTGCCTCCTGGTCCATGTTCAGATTCCTCATGATTACAATTAAGTGCTCTGGTGTTCCCATTCTTTGCAATGTTATCCATAATTTTTGTGACCCACACAGTCAAATGCCTTTGCATAGTTAATAAAATATAGATAGACATTCTCTGCTTTCAGCTAATATCCAAGACATCATTGCTCTGGTTCCATGCCCTCTTCTTAATCCAGCTTGATTTTCTGGCAGCTCCCTGTCTATATACTGCTGCAGTCACTTTTGAATAATCTTTAGCAAAATATTACTTGCATATGATATTGATGATATTGTTCAATCATTTCTACATTCAATTGGATCCCTTTTCTTGGGAATAGGCACAAATATGGATCTCTTCCAGTCAGCTGGCAGTTATCAGTTTTCCAAATTTCTTGGCATAAACAAGTTAGCACCTTCAGTGCTGCATCTGTTTGTTAAAATATCTCTATTGGTATTCCATCAATTCCTAGAGCCTTGTGCTTTGCCAATTCTTTCAAGGCAGTTTCCACTTCATCCTTCAGTACCATTGGTTCCTAATCATATGCAGGCTCTTGAAATGGTCATCCACCAACTCTTTTTGGTATAATGACTCTGTGTACTCTTTCCATCTTCTTTTGATGTTTCCTACACTGTTTAATATTTTCCCTTTAGAATCCTTCACTGTTGCCATTTGAGGCTTAAATTTTTTCTTCAGTTTCTTAAGCTTGAGGAAACAGAATGTTCTTCCCTTTTGGTTTTCTGTCTCCAGCTCTTCGCATATGTCATTATAATATTTGATTTTGTCTTCTTGAGCTACCTTTTGAAATCTTCTGTTTAGTTTGTTAACTTTGTCATGTCTTTTATTTTAGCTACTTGATGTTCAAGGGCAAGTTTGAGAGTTTCTTCTGACATGTAATTTGGTCTTTTCTTTTTTTCCTGTCCTTTAAATAATCTTTTTCTTTCCTCATGAATGATGTCTTTGATGTCATACCACTACTCTCATCTAGTTTTTGATCATTACTGTCTAACACATCAAACCTGTTCTTGAGGTGGTCTCTGACCTTAGGTGGAATATACTCAAGGTCATACCTTGGCTCTCATACACTTGTTCTAATTTTCTTCAATTTCAGTTTGAACCTGCATATGAGTAGTTGATGGTCTGACCCACAATCAGCACCTGGTCTTGTTCTGACTTTTGGTATTGAGATTTTCCATTGTTTCTTTACACAAATGTAGTCAATTTTATTCCTGTATGTTCCATCCGGTTACTTCCATGTGTATAGTGTATAGTAGTTGGTGAAAAATGTATTTGCAATGAAAAGGTCGTTAATCTGATGAAATTTCTATCATGTGATCTCTAGCATCATTTCTGTCACCAGGATCATATTTTCCAACTACTGAGCTGCCTTCTTTGTTTCTTACCTTTGCATTCCAGTCACCAGTAATAATCAGTACATCCTGATTGCATGTCCAGTTTATTTTAGATCACAGAAGTTGGTAAAAATCTTCCCGATCTTCATTTGTAGTCTTAATGGTGGGTATGTAAATTTGAATAACAGTCACATTAACTGACCTTCCTTGTAGGTGTATGGATATTATTCTATCACTGACATCATTGAACTTCAGGGGAGATCTTACAATGTCTTTTTGATGTTGAATGCAGCCCCATTTCACTTTAAGCTGTCATTCCTTGCATATTAAACCATACGATTATCTGATTCAAAATGGCCCATGCCAGTTCATTTTAGCTCACTGATGCCTAGAATGTCAATGTTTATGAGCTCCATTTCCTTTTTGACAATTTCTAATTTTCTTAGATTCTACGTACATTCCATGTTCCAATTATTAATACATGTTTACAGTTGTTTCTTTTCATTTTGAGTTGTACCACATCAGCAAATGGTGGTCCCTGGGGCTTTACTCCATTCCTGTGATTAAGGTAGACTCTACTTTGGGCTGGGGTTTAGCTCAGTTGGTAGAGTGCTTGCTCTGCACTATCTGAGGACCCAGGTTCAATCCTTAGCACTGAAAAAAAATGGGAAAAGGATGTGGCAGTCCACTCCTGAAACAATCCCGAAAATAATCAGCTATTGAAAACCCTATGAGGGTCATTATGAGTCAGACATGACTAGATGGCACCTAACAACAACAACAACAACAACTACTTTGAGGAGGCAACTCTTCCCCAATTGTCTTTTGAATGCCTTCCAACCTGGGGGGCTCATTTCCTGGCACTGTAGCTGACAGTGTTTCTCTGCTATTCATAGGGTTTTTAATGACTAATTGTTTCAGGAGTGGGTTAGTCATGTCCTTCTCCCTAGTCTGTCTTAGTCTGGAAGCACAGCTGAAACCTGTCCACCATGAGTGGCCCTGCAGGCATCTGTAATACCAGTGGCATAGCTTTCAGCATCACAGAAACGTGAAAGCTCCCACAGTATGACAAACTGACAGATATATGGGGTAGAATATATCTGCTGGTGACAGGTACACCATCATGGCTGCTCCAGTGTTCTGGGTCAGGTTTTCTTAAGGAGCAGAGTCCTTATGTAACTGTAGTGAGTTGGAGGTGGAACACTTCAGTTTTAAATCACTGCGGCTTTGGGCCTCTTTGTGGCCACTGAACAACCTAGCCCATCCTGGCTGACCCCCTCTGTGGGGAGGACAAAAGGATCTAATTCCTGGCAAGCACTGAGAATGCCTCACCACTGCAAACACACAATGAAGGTAGTATGCTCTATACTTCTCCATTTTCTTCTCTGTCTTCATGTACCATGGGCATTTCAACTTCAACTGATCAAAGCTGAGCTCAGCAGTTCCCCTGTGGGGCCAGATCTGCACTTCTTCCTGCTCCCCACCAGGTGGGACTGCACCACCTGCCAGTCTCTTACACAAACTGCCAGTCTGAGGGCAAGCATCTGGGCCACTCCTCTGTCCCTCATGCTCAGTTGAGAAGCCCTTCTGGACACCTGGTGGTTCTCTCTATCTGCCTCTCCATTTCCTCCAACACTGTCTCAGCTCAGGCTGTGTCATTTCTCATTCCATTTCGTTGATAACTTGCTAACTGGATTTCTGCTTTTATTATGTGCTCATGTCATGGGCTCTACCACTACTTAGTTGGTCTGGTTGTACATGCAATCTCCCTCCTCCATTTACCATCCATCTGTCATTCTCTATCCCAACCCATTCACCCCAGTGTGTCAGTATCAGATGAAAATTCTTCAGTGTCAACAGGATTAAAATTCCAACTTGTAGATGTGTCACACAGGTGTTCTGTCCTAGCCCTGCCTACTTCCAGCCTCGCTTCTCATCACTCTGCAGGGAACATCCCCAGCTAGGCTCAGCTTGCTGCATCACCTGGTGATTCATTTGGACTCATGCCTGGGTTTGGGAACTTGAGCTTGGTCCAGGGACCATTTCCTTTTAACAGAGCCGAGCATCTTTGCACATCTCTGTTAAGATGCTCTAGTACTTATCACATTGTACTGCAGATGTTTGATTTTCCATCTTGTCCAGAGGGCTGTGAGCCACTTGGGGACAGAGACTGGCTCTCACTTGACTTGATGTCAGCAACATCAAGACCACTGCAGTGACAAATAGGTTCTTGATAAGTAACTAGGGCTGGAGTTTAGCTCAGTTGGAAGAGTGCCGCTTTATGTGCTCGGAGGCCCTGGGTTCAATCCTCAGCCCCCAAAACTCGAGATAGACCTGGCATTCCACTCCCAAAATAATCCCCTAAACAATCAGCCATTGAAAACCCTATAAGGAACAGAGAAGCACTGACATGGTGTGGAGCATGGCAAAATGTTGGGGAGTGTTTCATCCTGTTGTACACAAGGTCGGTACGAGTCGGATTTGACTCAACGGCACTTAACAACAACAATAACAATGACTAGTAACTATTGAAAAAGCAGATAAATGGATGAAGTCTAGATAAAGGCTTACGGACAAGGGAGAAAGATGGACATTCTATGGCCACTATGGTGCCCTTATGCCATGGATCAACAGCTTGCATGGTTATTGTACCCTTGCCAGACACATTCAGGTACAAAGTAGAGGCTGGCTACCAAAGGCGAATGCCAGGCAGGGCTGCTTTGGTAGGCAATGAACAAGGCTCATTCTGTAGCTTTGTTCCCTGCCAACACGGTCTCTCATATTCCAGCCATGGTGGTTTCTTATCTGGAGAATCTGGACAGCTTTCCTTTAGTAGCTGAACCTCTCAGAAGAGATCCAAGCTGAGATCTCCCCTTTTGGATTTTTCTTTTTTGGATACTCTTGCAATTTGGTGATGCCAATAAAAGATTCAACTAATTTTAAGATGGAGGCAAAAGAGAAAAACCATGCAGTGCATTCCTCTACTCTCCCAGTCCCTAGAACAGAAGATCCTCAGATTCCCCTTGGCAATTTATCCAATACTCTACAGCTCTGCCTTGCAAAGTGAGTTAGAGAATTGTAACATTTATCAGAACTTGGGTACTTGAATGACTGTGTGGAGGAGAGCTTCCCTGCTCACCAGCATATGCCCTCAGTCATATTAAGTGAACAAGAATAAACTTTCATTGTGTTTAAGCCATTTAGTGATTTATGGGGTCATTAGCAGTGGGGCTGGTCTACCCTATGTATGGGTGACAACAGGTAAGTTTTTAATAGAGAAGTTTAAAATAATAATAAAATAGACTCAAGAAAGTCTTTTACCTGGAAGAAAGTGAAATTGTCTCTTTATCTTTACCACCAGCCACTGGCAATTCTGAAGAATGTCAGTGATACCAGCACATGCCTATAATCCCAGCTACTTGGGAGGCCGAGGCAGGAAGATTCCAGGTTTGAGGCCAGAGGCAACCAGCACAACATAGCAAGATCCTGTCTCAATAATAAAAATAAAAATAAATAAAAAATAAAAAAGAGGGTGAGATGTAGCTCAGTGGTAGGGCATTTGCCTACCGTGCATGAAGCCTTGGGTTCAAGCCCCAGTACCAAGAAACAAAACAAAAACCAAAAATAATAATAAACACATAAAAGCAAGAAAGCAAACAAAACAAAAAAAAAAGCAATGGCAAACAAAACAAAATAAAACAAACAAACAAAAGCAAAAAAAAAACTCTAAAAGCATGTCAATAAGTTACTCTTCCCCACCACATTGGCTGTTTCCACCCTCTCCCTCCCATTGGATGAGACATCACTGGAGTCATTGTCCACTTTTTAAAAATTTCCTATTCTTCTTCATAATGCAGAGGTACAGGAATGCATTTCCTAATTCTGCTTGCCTTGTACCTCAGTTGTTCTGGAGAAAGTGGTCCCACGTGCTTGTTTCTGCATAAAGGTAGTACGCTTTGTGCTGTCTGGCCCTGGATGCAAGATTAGCAAAATCAGGCCAAAAAACTTTCCCTGGGCCTTAGGTAATCATGACCAGGCTGGATATCAGGGCACAATCCAGCCTTGATGAGAGACTCAGCAGGGTGCTCCAAGCATGGTGCTGCTGAGCTTGCCTGGTCTGGCTCTCTGTGTTTGATAATACACATGTGAGGCCCTCTGAGAGAAAGCAGCAGGAGCCACTCCTGAGAGGAGGACTCCATGCCTGGGTCTCCAGGATTCGGTAGACCCTGAACAACAGTAAGACATCTTCTGTGAGTCTTTGTACACTTTGGAGCAAATTGGTGCTACCGGTGAAAGGGTGTCCTGTCTCCCTAATGTTCTCAGGTAGCCTAATAATCCTCTGCTATCCCCTAAGCTGCTGGGGCCTGGGGATTCCTTGATAGCTGAGAAAGCATGATGAGCATAAGGAACTAACAAGTAAACATCTGAGGTCAACAAAAGGAGATAGTGGTAAATCTGCAAATTGTTGGGATGGAACTCATGCCTTAAGAACACTTCACTTTACATAGAGGAAATCGCTTTAATATAAGGGCCAGGAGGGTCATACTTGAAGAAGGCATGGAGTCGAAGATGGAAATATTTTAAGTAAGGGCAAAAGGGAGAAGAAAAGCAGTAAAACTGTATGGAAGCAATTATCTCATAAGAAGAGGGAGATGAAGTTTTAAAAATGTAGACTGCAGAACCTTTAATATTATTGAATGAAGTATCTCGTGTCTCAGAACACCTGCCGGCTACTTGAACACATATGATAAGAGCAGAACCCCTGTAAGTCTGGAGGTCTCTCCCCAACTCTGGGAGTTTCATCTCCCAGAGGGCAGAGGAAACTGCTAGACTAAGTGCTTTCTTCATCCAGGAAACCCTGATTGGTGATGTAGCAATAAATAAACCTGGAAGAAAGTGAAATTGTCTCTTACCATTCCATAATAACAACAGAAGAACATTTTTGGATGTATGAGTATTTACCAAGTAGTGAGAGTAGTATGTTTTAAAATTAAATTTCAAGAAATTATTACTATGAACACATAATCAGAGATCCTAAGAAGGAATATAAAGTGAAATCCCATGAGTACTATCACAAATATTTTTAATGAAAAGGGAAAGAGCTAGGATTTATAGAAAGCAATTTTGCTAAAGAGGTGGGTATCTGAACCTGGCCTCTAAAAGACTACACTTCCACCAGGCTGAAGGCAGCCGTATTGTATCGATTCCAAAGATAGCAATGGCAAATTTGCTTTTATTTTCCTAAGCAATTCTTGGAACCAGAAGCTCAGGGATGCACAGGTGACAAATGACACAAAGGGAGGCCCATTGGTTAAGGAAGACAATGTAACATTAACAAATGTGAGGGAAAGACAAACACTCAGGACCTAATTTGCTCCTTTCTTCCCCCTCGCAGTGAAAATCTGTGGAAATCTTTACACTGGAAAAGCAGGAGAAAGCCCTAAAGTGAGCTGAGGGTCAAAGGAATGAGAGTGAGGCTGGGTCTTGATGCTCTAAAGGCCTTGGTCTCAGAGGATATCACATTCCGAGGGAATGATTGAACTTGTAGAAATGACGAGGACAACTGCTAGAAATCTTAGGGAGTGATGCCAGCAAGATGAGTGACTAGGAGGTTCCAGCCTCCGCGCCCCAGAGAAACACCCATTTAAAATACACCCACTGACAAAAATACCTTTCTGAGAGTGCCAGAGCCAGGGGAGAGGTCACAGCACTGGGGGGCAGCACAGAAATAAGAAAAGATGTGCTGAAGAGGACAGGAAGGAGCAGGTGGTTTCATCCAGGGCCATGAGTGAACACTAGGCAAGAGAGAGTTTTACCTTGGTCATCTCACCTCTGCACTTAGGACTGTGAGTCTGTGTGGACAGAGATGATGCAGCAAAGCAAGTAATCAGATTTGACAATCGTGGCCAGAAATTTCATGCTAAATGCAATCTCACTCTTCCTTGTCTTTACCCACGCGATTCTCTCTTCCTGGAGTGACCATCTCGGCATTGAATGTCCTTATCTGCCTAACAAACTCTTAGTCATCCTTTAAACCCCTGCCAAACATCATTTTCAATCACCCACACTGCATCCAGGTGTGGTAGCACATGCCTGTAATCCCAGCTAGCACATGCCTGTAATCTGAGTGGCCTGTAATCCCAGCACTCAGGAGGCTGAAGCAGGAGGACCACTGGTTCAAGGTCAGAGGCAGCTTACGCAACTCAGCCAGATCTTGTCTTAAAATAAAAAAATAAAAAAAAGAGCAGGTAGTGTGGCTCAGTGGTGGAGCACTTGCCTAGCATGTATGAGGTCCTAGGTTCAACTCCCATACTGGGGGAAAAAAAAGGTGTCTTGAAAGATGGTTGAGGGGGCAGAGGGCTTGTCTTCATGAGGGCCCTCATGCCCTGGGTAACCTCTTTGCATTGTGATTCTGCCTGGTGCCTCAGTAACCATGTCTCTGTTCTCCTTCCAGGTCTTACCATGCAGTGGGACTGGGCTGTGGCCTTGCCTTCTCTGTGACTCTCCAGCCACCTGTGCAGGACCTCCCTCAGACAGCCAAGAGCACAGCCCTGGGCCCTTTCCACCTCATTTCCTTACCCTCTTGCTGCAGATCTTCCTGACTGACTGGTCCTCCCCAGTGGGATCCAGGTCCCCCAAGAGATGACTCCTCAGAATGCAGGCTGGGGCTTTGCTCTGCCAGGCCCTCAGCACTTGCGTGGCCCTGAGGCAGCCACCAACCTGGCACATGGTGGAGTCTATCAGCATCTGTGGATGAGATGGGGCTCCTACCTCCATTCTCTTCCATCCACCAAGAGCTTCCTGACGAATCGATTTGTTTAAATAGATATATTTCTTGCCTCTGAGGGGTCAACCCAAACTCCATGGGCAGAATGTGGGTGAAGGAGGTCATAAGGAATGGTCTGAAGTTTCCCTCCTTATGTACCAGCCTGGACGAGTGGCCA
This sequence comes from Pedetes capensis, assembly GCA_007922755.1. Lineage (NCBI taxonomy): Eukaryota > Metazoa > Chordata > Mammalia > Rodentia > Pedetidae > Pedetes > Pedetes capensis. The sequence goes on along the minus strand of VMDO01015262.1, from coordinate 30,041 downwards.
TGTGGGACCTCGGTGGGACACAGGACCCTTCAGTCCCAGGACCGTGCTGGCCGAGCCTTAGCTTGCCTATGTGGGATAATGATCCTTGCCTGCTCACAGTGTTAATGAAGCTGGGGGCTTGATAGATATGTCTAGGCCTGTGAGACTGAAAAGTCAGGGGCAGCTTTATTGTGGTGCGGGTCTCCTTGAAATGCCTATTAAAGGAGGCAAGTTTCAGCTCTCCTCTCAGGCTGCCTAGTGGGATTCCCACGCTTATAAATGGCATTAATACCTTTCTCCTGCCTTTTATGTGGTCAAGAGGCCTGTCCTCTGCCTGGCAAAGGTAGGAACATAGCCTTCAGTCCTTCAGTCCTTGCCACACTTCAGTGCCTGCTCTGCTGTCATGCCCAAGCTGGGGGCTCACAGCTGTGTCAGTACTGTGGCCTCTCACAGGGAAAGTCCCCGGAGATTGGACTACCAGAGCCTCGGGGTTTTGGCAGCCAGAGCCTGTGTGCAGTGGGCTCCCTCCAATCGCAGTGAGTTGTAGATGGCCCCTTCATAGCAGGGGGCCTTTGTGGGCCCAGCCCCTCTGTATCACCACTGTTAGTCAATGAAAGCCTCCTCATGCCCCTCAGCCTGGAGACTGACCCAAATGCAAAGTGCATAAAGCATGAAGAGAAGGAGCAGATCAAGTGCCTTATCAACACGTTCACCACCTCCATCAACAAGATGGGTGTCTCTGATCACCCCCTTCCTGAACAAGATGGGTTTGCGTGCTCCTCCCTGGAGAATGTGGCTTAGGAAGGGGTGAGGGACTGGGAACCTGATGACAGATTAGGCTTCAATTCTCCTGGTACCAACTAGCAAGTGGCCTGGAGAATGTAGCTGAACTGGAGTCTTGGTTTTCCACTGTTGCCTTGAGAGACAAGTGCAATGATGGATGTGAAGCCACCAGGCAGAACAGGAGGATTTCTTGCCATCACTCACTGGCCCTGTGAGTGAATTATGTGGCCCTGTCTTCTGTGTCCCAGCCATTGCACACCTGGGTAGGGTGAGAGCTGTCTCAGAGGAGATGCTGCCATCACCAGCATGGAGCCAGCACTGAGGGAGGCTGGAAGCTTCTTTCCTCCTCCTCCTTGTAAGTTACTTAGGGAATGATTGTGACCTGTATGCTCAGATTTGCCAATGATTTGGCCTCATTGAGAAGTTCACAGGCTGCTGCAGGGTAGGGACCACCTTCAAGGGCAGAGAGAGCCCTGGGGACATGACATCCTTCCTAGGGTTCCCACCAGAGTCTCTTTCCTCCACTCTGAATGGCAAATGTGCTTCCTAGAGTAGGAAATAAGCTGCTGGAGACCAAGTGGCAGTTCTACCAGAACCACTAGTGCTGCTCGAGGGCTACATCGAGACGCTGAGGCGGGAGGCCGAGTGCATGGAGACCAACAGCTGGCCTCAGAGTTCAACCATGGGCAGGAGGTGCTGGAGGACTACAAGAAGTGAGCGTGAGAGGGCTGGGGGCAGTTACAGGGAGTGGAGTAGGTTTTAGCCAAGGCCATTCAACTATCCTGGATGAGGAGCCTGCTGAAGGTCAGGATCAGCTCTGACTGCCTATCCGCCGGTTCTGCTGCGTCAGTCTGCCCTGACTTGTCCCAGCTCCTGGCTCGCATCCTGGAGCCTAGGAAAAGAGTTGGAGAGAAGAGCTGCCATCCTTGGAGGGGTGGAAGACACTTGAGAACACAGACTGATGCAGAGATGGAGGGAGAAGAAGGGATGAAGCAGGAGGACCAAGACTGCCGGGGCTGGAGGGCAGCCAGGAGCAGGCAGCACCTGCCCTGGGGGACGGGGAAAGGCCCTGGAGGACACGTCATGGAGATGGTCTGGCTGAGGCTGTTCAAAGTTTCCGAGGAGCTTGGATTATTCCAGTTCTTACTCTGCAGATAAACCATCTCACTCTCTTTTGCAAGGCTCTATGAGTCAAGCACCAGTGTAAATCTTTTGTTTTAGCCTGAATTATTTAATATGGCTATTATCTGTTCTAAGCTTGCTGGATCATTGTTAACCGGCTGCTCTTTTCCTTGTAGATATGAACAGAATGAAACATGATTTATTTATTTATTTTTAATTTTTAAAATATTTTGTGATGCTGGGGATCAAACCTAGCATATAGTGCATGCCAGGAAAGTGTTCTACCATGGTGCTACATCCCCAGCCCTATAGAAGGTTATTTTGCCATAAACCAGTCCCAATCATTGTAATGCTAGCCTTCCTGGTCTGTGAAGACCAGGCTTTACCATCTAGATGGATATAGCCAGGGGCGTTACTTCCCTTGGGGTAAAGCAAACACACTTATGCTTTTCACTGGGAATATGCCAAAGTCTGGGCATGTGAGGGCAGTATTTATAGAGCTGAGAGTTTATTGCAGCCTCAGTTTCCCAGGGATGAAGAAGTTGTGGAAGCTACCCTCTGGGAGCTCTGCTCTCCTTGTTGGCTGGGGCTGCGCTGCTCCAGGGATGAGGCAGGGGAAGGGGGCCAAACCCACCAAAGAGAGTTGGGTAAATATCCCTGCATCTGTGGTTTCTTCCAGGAAATCAAGGCCTGGGATACTGAGTGAAGGATCGGAACTTCACATGGGATTGAAAGGCTCCAGGGAACATCTGTCTGCCTTTCACTTATCCTGCATCTATTACTGTGTGCCATTCTATACACCATGCAGGGAGATCGAACAGCTTGTCTCAAGCTTTGCTGTGACTTCACTCCTCTGGACCAGAGTCGAGTGTCCTTTTGATGGGTTCATTGTAGTTGTAATATAGAAGTCCAGGGAGGCCAAGCCTCTTCTCCAAAGACACATAGAAAGCCAGGGGAAGACCAGGGAGGTTTGTAGCCCTGGGCTCTGGCTGGTCCACCTCCCCCTTGGGCTCTCCCCAGGTACCAGGCGAAGCTGGCCCTCAGGGCCACAGGTGAGAATGACTTTGTGCAGCTGAAGAAGGTGAGTGACTCCTCCCACATGGGGAAGAATAAAATTGTGGGCACTGGAGACTGAAACTGGATGTCCCATCATGTTCCATGAGTCCAGTCGTTGGTGGCAAGGCACTTGAGCCCCCTGGCAAATGACAGTGGACTGGTTAAGCTATGGAGGCCAACTTGATTCTAGTGCATTTTGGTTCTCTGCAGGCTGACAGGGGCATCTCAAGAAAACCTCATGGTGCTGGTGTTGGGCTTTCTGTGAATAATCTGTTTAGCTGAAATATTCACTTTGAAATCTGTTTCCCTTTCATGTGGACATGGCCTCTTCCCATCATCCCGGATCGAAGGTTATCGGTTCTCAGCTGGCTGATGATTTTGTAAGTATGACTGTCATTCAATGGCATGACAGAGGATGAAAAAAAATATCCAGAGGAAAAAAACTGTTCATAATTTCCTTTTTATTTCAAACTAGTTAGTGAAAGTGGAAGTGTGTGCTCTTTAACAAATAAAGAGCCTACTAGCCACTTTAAGAATTGATGCTTTTGAATCTGGTGCTGGACTGCCATAAGAACCAATAGATCTAGAAGATCTGCAAGATCTAGAAGATCTAGAAGATCTGTCCTAGAAGAACTGCAACCAGAGTGCTCCTTGGAAGCAAGAATGGCCAGACTGCGTCTTACATATTTCGGACATGTAGTCAGGAGAGATCAATCCCTGGAGAAAGACATCATGTTTGGAAGAGTGGCGGGACAACAACAACAAAAAAAAGGAAAACCCTCCACCAGATGGATTGACACAGTGTCTGCAATAATGGGCTTAAACATAAATAAGATCATGTGCCTGGCACAGAATCGGAAAGTGTTTTGATCTGCTGTACATAGGGTCATTATGAATCAGACTCAACTCGAAGGCACCTAACAACAATAACAACAACAAGCCACTTTATTCATAAGTAATCAAGGAGTGGGGATAGGCTGGTAACCAATCTGCCAGCAGAGGTGTGACTTGGTCTCAGGCAGGAGAGGCAGTGACTTGGTGCTGTGCCTTGCCTGCCCTGAGTTCTGTTGCTTATCATTTGCTCAACTTCTATAGTTTGGCTTGGTGGAGAGGCAGTGGCCTGATATTCTGGGTTGTGACGCCACGCTTTCCTTTTCAGCAAGGCTTTCAATGCTGGAAGGGTCAGACTTCTATTCCCTTCCTTTCCTCAGGCAGTGAGTCCCACTGCCATTCTTGCCACCGGAGGGAATTGTCAGGGAGGGGCCCTGGAGGCAAAGATCAGCAGTGCAGGTTAGATGTGTAAGTGCTAGCAGGAGGGGCAGAAGCAGGCCAGATGCAAAGAGGTGGCCAGAAGGCCTCAGGGTTGCTGCAGAGTGCAGAGGCTCAGGGCACAGAGTTCTTGTCTATCTGTGCAAGGCAGACCTAGAGGCCCCTGTGGAGTTGCTGGGGGCAAAGACCATCTTCCTGCAGGTAACAAGAGGAGGAGGAGCCAGGCAGACTTTTCTTGGCCTTCGACCTGTCCTGGTTTCTGGGTTCTGGGCTCTGGGAAAGTTGTGATTCCATACTCCTCACTCTCCTGGTCCTGACAATCTTTTCTCTAGACAAGGTCTCACTATGTAGCCCAAGCTGGCCTGGAACTTGTGATCCTCCTGCCTCAGCCTCCCAGTGCTGTGATCACAGGGATTTGCCACTACACCTGGCTCTTCCTATGGTTTTTTTTTCCCCCCTCTTGTTCGGGCTTCCTTTCAAAATGGAAGTGGGTTTTGTTTTCCTTTAAGATGATTTGAAAGATTATGATTCATTCATTCCCTGTCTATCCGGCGTGACATGAAAGGGAGATTGACAATGAATGTATGCATTCCGGTTGTGTAAATGGATAATGGATGATATAGGACTCTAACTCTGGCCACTTGCTATCTGGTGGATTAGATTATGCACACAGCTCCAGTTGATGAGAGTAGCTCATGCCCTAAGTTGATCTGCATACACAGGAATCTGCCTTTGTTGATCTAAGTAATAGAATTTTCCCCTCTTTGCTGCCCTGGCCATGGTCCTAGTTCCATCTTCTTTTTCCAAAAGCATACTTTAGAAACTTCCTAACTTGCTGGTAGTTTCCTGACTTCTTTGGAAGGCTTCAGAGTTGAGGCTGTTGTTTGGATTACCTGCAGACATGGATGAGAAGGGGCTTTGCAGCTGAGGCTACTGGTTGCGTCTTCCACAGGAAACTTCCTACCTTCAGTCACAGATCACTGTAACCTCAGTGGTGGCGAAGAGGGACAACAGTCAGGAGCTCCACATCATTGTGGCTGAGATCAAGGCTTCGTATGGTGACGTTGCTAGCCACAGCCGCAGCTGGGCTGGGGCTGAGGCTGAGGCTGAGTCCTGGTGTGAAAGCAAAGTACACAGGTGGGATGGGTATCCTCACTGGGCAAAGAGGATAGCCATGACCCGGAGCTCGCCTGGGTTGTGAGCCCTTGCACTCCTTAGGGCTGAGATTGAGGTCCCAGGCAAAGCAGGGTAGAGAGATGGGACCCCTGCAGAATTATGGGCTGGCTGGTCAGACTGTCCTTTGTGATATCCCACCCTCTAGCCACTGCATCTGCCTGTTTGCCTCCCAACCTGCAGTATGAGGAGATGAAGGCCACAAAGACCTGGCAAGGCAAGAACTTCCGTGAAAGCAAGGAGGAACTCAACGAATTGAGTTCATGATGAGGTGGAGATTGCCAAGCACCGGGTCCAGACACCCAGACTCCCGGGGCATCTGCTGCCTCTAATCTTGTTTCTGCTTTTGTCCTGGCTTCAGTGAAGGCCACCATCTTTGGAGAGGCTTATGTTTTATTGTGCCAGAGAACCCACCCTTTATCCTGTTGTAGTACTTGCTATGATCAGACTCTCCAGTTCTATTGAATCTGATACATGCAACCTGGCATATAGTTCTTAATTCCAGTTTTTCATTTCTCTGGTTGACTAGTGATATGGAATATTTTCTCACGCTCATACTATTCATTTGTATTTCTCCTTCTAAGAATTGCCTGTTCAAATCATCTGCCCCCTTTTCTCCTGGGACTCCTGCTTTTATCTTGGTGATTTGCAGCATTTTCCTTGTCCATTCTATCTAGATTGTAACCCTTTGTCAGTTATACGTGTTGCAATTAATTGGTCTCAATCTGTTGTTTGCTTTGCTTTGCTTGGTGTTCTTTACTGAACAGAAATCTTCAACTTGAGTGTGGCCAAGTTTATCTGTTCTTCCCTTGAGGGCTTATACTTAGAAAGCTTTGCGATAATAGAGGTATCCTTTCATATTTTTGTCCTCTACTAGTTTTATAGGTTTACTTCTCACATCTATGTCTTTAGTCCATTTGAACTTTATTTTTTGTACATACAGTGAAAAGGGTTCCAATTTAATTTTTCTAAATATTGTAAGAAAGTAGATTATATAATACATTCTCTTCCCCTGATTTGTGATACCAAATTGTATTAGTTATTCTTTTTTTTTTTTTTTTTTTTTTTTTTTTTTTTTTTTTTTTTTTTTTTTTTTTTTTTTTTTTTTTTTTTTTTTTTTTTTCTCTGTGACCAAAATACCTGATGGGAACAACCTATGGTAGGAAAGATTTATTTTGGCTTATAGTTTCAGAGATTTCAGAGATTTCATCCCATAATCCTTTGCTCTGTTGATTTTGGGCCTATTGTGAAGCAGAATATTATGGCAATAGGAGCATGTAGAGGAGGAGGCTATTCATCACATGGCAGATAAGAAATCAGAGAGAGGGAGAGAGAGAGAGAGAGAGAGAGAGAGAGAGCGAGAGAGAGCGAGCGAGCGCAAGCCAGGACAAGATATAGGCTCCGAAGAACACATCCCAAATGGCCTACCTCCTCCAGCTAGTGTCTACCTCCTAAAGTTTCCTGAACCTTCCAAGATAGTGCCATCAGCTTGGGATGAACCTTTTAATATATGAAAGTTTTGGGAGGGAACACTTCATATCTAAATCCTAACACACCTCTAGTGCAATGCTGAGCTCACACACATTCCTGGCTTGATTTTCAGGCTCTCCCTTCTGTGTCTCTGTTCTTAATCAGGATACAAGAAGTATCACAAGTAACTTGTTACTAATAATAGATGAGCTAGTGAGATATGGGACTAGGTTACTTAGTAGAAGTGAAATGAGAGAAGATTCAAAGTTGTCCCTGTTATAACATTGCTCTTGCCCCTCTGCACTTGGATGTGCTGTCTTCAGTGGGGTGCAAGGGAGCAGCTGCAAGCTGGCATGCCTGGAATCATTGTAAATGACCCTTCATTCAGCATACTGGGTTCAGGGGGCCAAAGAGTGAGACCCTGTACAGTGGGCTTGGCACTAGCTAATGAGTAGGCTAGGACAAGTCATAGCCTCACTGAGTCTCAATTTCCTCGTCTGCATGATGGAAATAATAATGCCATTTCTGACAAGGCCACAGAGTAACTTTGGGGATAAAATAAGATAATATCTGTGAAAATGCCTTGTAAACTAACACTACTGGACAGACTTACAGTGTTACCACTAATTCTTATCTGGGATATCCGAGTTTTAATATTTCCTCCTTCTAATGGTTAACTTGTAAACCTCCAGTGAATTTTACAATAAAGTGGTACAAAAATTAAGGAAAAGAGGGCTGGATCTGGGTATGGTGGCACATACTTGTAATCCCAGCACTCAGGAAGCTGAGGTAAGAGAATTGCGAGTTCCTGGCCAGCCTGAGCTACACAGGGAGACCTTCCCTCAAAAAACAAAAAGCAAAACAAAATCAGGAAGAAGAAGAAGAAGAAGAAGAAAAAAGCCAAAACAATGGAAAAGAGCTCCCAGTGAGCCATGAGTTGCATGCTGAGTTAATGTCCCATTGATATATTTCTTTTAAAAAGTAAAAAAATGTCAAGTTCAAAAGGCAGCCATTTTAAATGGAAACAAAATAGGACAACCAAGGCCATTAGAGACCATCCAGGACCCCACAGGCTGCACAATTTCAAACTCTATTACTCCTTTCTCCCCTCAGCACTGCAAACTTGAGGCAGAGCAGCAGGGCAAGGTGGCCCTTGCAGACATTTGCTGCAAGCTGGCTGGGCTGGAGGAGGCCCTGTAGAAGGCCAAGAAGGACATGGACTGCCTGCTGAAGCAGCACAAGGAGGTAATGAACTCCAAGAGGAGCCTGGATACGGAGATTGCCTTTTACTGAAAACTGCTGGAGGGCGAGGAGAACTGGTGAGGACAGGAGCTCTTGTGTTCAATGGATTCTAATCCATTGTCCTCAATGTATTGTAGTCTATCATGCCTCAGTGGACTAGAATCCTCCAGGCAGAGGATTTCCACTGAGATCAGGTTCAAACTGAACACGGAGCTCAGCCATTTCCCCATTTTACAGATAGGGAAACTGAGATCCAGAGAGATGAAGAAGCTTGCTCAGGATCACAGCCAGTTGATGACATCAGCCGGGTGCAAAAGCAGAGGAACTCATCTCTGACAGCTCCCTCCCTTCTTTCTCCCCTGCAGGTTGTGTGACAGTGTGGCTACAGTCAACATCTGTAAGTTGAGTGTGTAGGGATGTGGCTCTCTTGGGTGTCCACAGTCTTACCACTAGGTCACATCTAACTGGGGATTGAGCCTCTGTCTATGGGACACTGGATGAGTGAGACCAGAATTGAAGTCTCCGGGAAATGGGCAAATTGATGTCCCCAAATATTTGGCTTCTTCAAAGGATCCATCTGCAACATCTGTGAAGCCTAAGTTAATGAATGTGGCAAATTCTGACCCCTCATTGGTTCTGTAAAATAGCCTGAGCCTTTCCATTACACACAGAGTTCTCCTCATGTGGCTTCATGTTGTAATAAGAAGAAATGCTGGATGTACTTTAACTATCTGGGGTCTCTGCCAGCAGCTAGTAACTCTTGGTCTTTGGGATTCCACTGTTTATACACACAGGCCCTACGCCAGGTGTCTGCTTCTGACCCACCTGTTCCCCGCACCTTTCTAGCAACTACATTGCTAGATGACTCCTCTAGTGTGATCCATCAATACTTGCTCAAATATTGCACATGCATATCTCCACATTAGTCTGTTCCAACTGGAGCAAAGTGTCCAATTTGTTAACCAAGTTCCTTCAAGAAGTAGATGGCAATGGGTGTAGTTTTACCTGTGGTTTTATTTATTTATTTATTCATGCATTCATGTTTTTTTAAAGTATTTTTTTAGTGTACAACTTAATGGGCTTCATTATGACATTTCCATACATGCATGTCATGGTACATTGCTCATGTTCACCTTTGTCTATAGTTTTAAAAGATTCATGTTGCTTGTCCCTCAGAGTGTGAATAGGATTAATGATTGGTTCTAAAAGGTCCTGTGTCATACCACCTCTGGAATGGGAGAGACTTCTGACCTAGTGTCTCTTTCCATAGGTATGAGCCATTCCCAGGGTGGCATGGTCTGCAGTGACCTTGGATCCCCTATCTTGTATGGCCTGAGGGCTGTGGCTGTTAGCAGCAGTGCCCATGCTCCCTCCTCTGTAGTGGGGACCTGCGCCAATGCAAGATCTGTGTGATTTGTGTAGATAGGGAGGGGACTCCGAAAGCCTGGGTCTGCTAGGGGCAGTGGGGAGACAGATGGGGGAGATCTTTTTCATGGCCAAAATGTTCATTTAATCATTTTCCCTTTTAGAGGACATAGAAGTAACTCTCTAGTCCCTTTCTTTCTTTCTCTTTCTTTCTTTCTTTCTTTCCAGTACTGGGGGTTGAACCCAGGGCCTTGTGCTTGCATGCTTTGCAAGTGCTGTACCACTGAGCTGCCACCCCCAGCCCATTTTTTTAACTTTTTTTTGAGACAGGGTCTTGCTAAATTATATAGACTGCCTCTGGTCTCAGACTTGTGATCCTCCTGCCTCTGCCTCCTGAGTTGCTGGGATTACAGGCGTGTGCCACTGCACCTGGCTTCTAGCTTCTTTCTTATTGAGGTTATGATTTATTCTTCAAGTGTAAGCTCTGGGTTTGTCAGGGAGCTAGGCAGAGGGCCATGCAGAGTGTGGCAGCATCTTTTAGGAGCAGTGGGGGCAGTGGGGCTGGAACCACAGAGAAACCCTTCATTTGATCTGAGAGATGGAACATTCCTGGAGCACCTCCCAGCTGCTCATGTGCCAGAACTGAAATATTGGCCAACATGAGTCAACTGAGTTGATCTACTGGTTATTGGAATTATATTGCATCTGCTTGAGGCCCATATGGCTCCTTCTTTCTTTCAGTGTGGTCAGTGAAATGTTGACAGCCAGAGCTTTCTTCTAGCAACTGAGTACCAGCCTCCTTCACTGTTTTCCTTACCTACCCAGAGTCCTGATTGTTTTGGTGCTTCTCAGGGGATGGTCCACAGGTGACCACCTGCATCAGGATCCTCAGGGGGTTCTCATCCAAAGTGTGGATCCTGGACTCCACCTGGAATATGAATCAGTAATTCTAGGGGTGAGTCCAGGAATCTGCATTTTAACAAGCTCCCCAGGGGTTCTTGTATAATCTAAAGTTGAAGGACCATTGGTTCTAGTGGACAGAGGGAAGAGGAAGGTCAGATAATGCTTGCCATGGGGGTGACTTTCTCCCTAGTTCTCACTGGATCAGATAGTCCCTTTGCATTCCTCCTATTTCTCTGCTCAAAGGTCAGAGCCACAACCTGGGTAGCACACACACCAGAGTAAGGAGGGGACAAAAGCAAAAAAGGATAGAAAATGGATTCATGAAGCATATGCTAAATGTCTGACGTATTATGTACGTGTTTCATTCACTTCTCATGGAAATAATACTATTACCCTGATTTACAGACAAAGAAATTAAGGCTCAAATTAAGGTCACACAGCTGGTCCAAGATCCAAACTCAGGTCTAGGGAATGCCAATATTTGTATACCTTTCCACTGCACTCGCTAATTGGTCCTTTGGGCTCAACATTCTAGTTGATCAGATGTTCTGGACAAGAGGTTGTACCTGGTCTTATTTTACTTGTTGTCCACATTTCAGAGAGAAGAGATGGAAGGAAATATAGAGGGCCCCCGGGGAGCATTTGTAGTTATATCTGCCCATAGCCTCTGCTCTCCAAGAATACTGGACAGATCTTAGGATGGGACAGTTAAGACAGGCCTCTCATGTGGGGACCCAGACTTAAACCTCAGGCCTCTATAGGAAGGCATTTCCCTGATGGCTTGGACAGAGACAGTTCATTGGTGAACTCTGCCTCTGGCCTGTTCCTGAATAGATTGTCCCCAGAACTGTCCTCTGGAGAAGCCTGCTCAGAGTCCCTTCTGGCACAGGCATCCTGTCCTGGATGTGATGAGATGGAGAGAGGGGATTCTCATGGACAGCTTTCTTTCCCTTCTCATACAGGAAGAACTCTACGGCTCCTACCTTACTTTATTTGGAAAACTTTTAACTTTTGCCACAAGAATATATATTTGATCTCAAGGTATAGAAAAACCTTTGAACAGTTCTCCCTGGCAGTGTAGTCATTCTGATGCCTTCGGATCATGTCCCCAGGGTCCTCATTGGTCAGGCTATTGTGGAGGTGTTCACAGTTTCCCTCTGAAGCTTCAAACTGCATCTGCCTAGATGAACTGACAATAGACAGATTAACAGGAGAAAAAGCACATACATTTATTAATGCATGAATGTTCAGCCACACACAAAATATGAGACTCAAAGAACAAACCAAATGGTTGAAGTTTAAAGAGAATTTTGAGCTACAGGAAGAAATAGGAGCTTGAGGCTCCTGGTGGGAGGTAGCAACAAGTTATAGCAGAGTGAAGGGAAGAAATGTACTTCAAAGATTGTCTCATTATGCAGATAAAACCTCCCAGGTAATCTCTCAGGCCTGCTTTCAGAAGAATAGATAAGGCTGGGCTCAGTGGTATATACCTGTAATCCTAGTGATTTGAGAGGCTGAGGCAGGAGAACTGTGAGTTTGAGGCCAGAGGCAGCCTGTGCATCTTAATGAGATCCTGTTTCAAAATAAAAAAGTAGAAAGAGGCTGAGGGTACATTTCAGTTTAGAGTACTTATTTAGCATGCTTGTGGAGCTGGGTTCAACCCCTTTAGTACTAGAAAAAAAAGACTAGATGAATAGTGTCTGAGTGTTGGTGATATTTAGTTTCTTCTCTCTGGTGATTAAACTTTCCCTGTTATTTAATGAGATTCTTAGTGAATAGAGCTTAAGACAAATGTCTTTTGAAAGAAGTTTCCTCAGCCAGACAAGGGAGACAGAGAAAGGATGAGGAGACAGGAGGGGGTGGGGAGGAGGTCAGAGACTTTTCCATTCTAGGACGTGTTTCTCCAGCTCAGCATGTCAAAGTACCACACTTTGGAGTATCATATCCTGATCCCCTCCCCCAAAATACCTTGACCCAGGGGGACTGTGATCTTTCTTAACAGCCCTCTTTGTCTTTTGCCTCCTAAACCACGAGGCTCTCAAAAGGGGCTGCATCCTGGGCACATCATGGACTGGATCTCATTAAGTTTGAGTGAGGGTAAAATCAGATTAAAAGGATGACCAGATTAGTTCTGAGGAAGTGAAGAAGCCCCATAGAGCATTTGCTGCTTTGAAGCAGGGGAATGTGAGCTGGGGGATGGTCTATGTTTCCTTTTTGATAACGGTGGTGGTGGTGGTGGTGGTGGTGGTGGTGGTTGGTGGTGGTAGTGGTGGAGGTGGTAGTGGTGGTGATGGTGATGGTGGTGGTGGTGATGGTGGTAGTGGTGGTGGTGGCTTGTTGTTGTTGTTACGTGCCATCGAGTCGGTATCCAACTCATAGCGACCCTCATAGGGTTTTCAATGGCTAAGTGCTTCGGGATTGCCTTGGGAGTGGATTGCTAGGCCCTTCTCCCATTTTTGCGGTGCTGGGAATTGAACTCGGGACCTCAGAGACTGCAGCGCAGCGCTCTACCCACTGAGCTAAATCCCAGCCCGGTGGTGGTGGCTAGTAGTACTAAAAGAATAATGGTGGGCACATTGGGGATCCCTTGATTTTTTAGCAAAACAGAAATGAGCAGGTATTTTCAGCGGCACAAATAAATGTGGTGAGGTTTAGAGGAGACAGGAAAGTAGCATGAGGCAGTATGAACTAAGCCTTTCCCATTGTTGGTTCTTCCAGGCAGGTCCCCACACCCATGAAGAGCAGAACTTAGTGTCCATGTCCTTGTCATCATAATTCAATGAACATAACACTTAGTACAGTCACCTTATAATTTTCATTTTCCCAGAGAGCAGCAGCGGTGTGAATAATCAAGGTAAAGGGTCATTCCTGGATAATCATTTCCATGTCCGTGTAGAACATACTTTATAAAATTTTCTGATAGTGTGATTAATTTGTGTTTCTCACTATGCAAGTAATAAAACAAAGTTGTATTTCCTGAGATCTCAAAGATTCAAGCAGGGAACAATAAAAGGTGCTGGGGCCAGGAGGAAGAACTGTAACTGTCTTGGGAGTGTTTGTGAGGCTGATTGAAACAGAAGGGACTTGAGAGTTGGTAGAGGGAACTAAGTTTTAAAGGAAAAGACAACTGAACTCAAGCTTACCTATTGTTTTAGAAAGACTATAATCCATACTGGGGCTGGGTTTAGCTCAGTTGGTAGAGCACTGCTCTTTGAGGCCCTGAGTTTGATCCCCAGCACTGCATAAACAGGAGAAGGACCTGGCATCCCACTCCCTAAGCAATCCAGAAACAATCAGCCATTGAAAACTCTATGAATAGCAGAGAAGTACTGATACAGTGCTGAGCATGGCACAGTGTCAGGGAGTGTTTGGTTTTGTAGTACGTAGGGTCGCTAAGAGTCGGAGCCGACTTGACGGCACCTAAGAACGGCAACAACATAATTCCTACTTCTGAATGATTTGGAAACTTTATGTTTTAGGAGAACATTGAGTATTTAAATAAGAATTGACTATGAGCACAGGACTGATTTTCTCTGATGGAAGTGTTATCTTGGTTAGTGATGTTTCAAAGAAAAATAGAGCAGACCCTTTCATTGTTTGGGACATTTACTCTTCTGGCTTTTCCTTGATCTCTTAGTTCAGATGACTTGTTTTCTTTAAAATTTTTTTCTAACAAAACTTCAATCCTTAGTTACTTGGATTGTCCCTGTTGCCTTCCTCAAGGACTAGAGCTTTTATCAGGAGAGAGCTGCCAGGTCCCCGAGCCCTTTGACCCAGAACTTGCTCTGGATCTTTTCTGCTGACCACAAGGGGATCTGGGGAAGAGGTTTACATCTTCCTGAGTGCCCCTGGATGGCTGAATTGGTTGACTGGTCTTTGCACACAAAGCATGCAAACATATTACAAACCTTATTAATATCTCTCAGATCCTGGCTGTTTGTTCAGTACATGGTGTCATAGTTTTGGGGTATCAGATTTGGCGTTTTATTTTTTCTCGGCAGAGATCCATGGTGACATCAAGTTGTTTTGCCCCAGCATGGACTCACTCCAGTGTCTCAGAACTGTAGGCAGCAGCAGGCTAGGAAGCATTTGACCTTTTCATCTCACAGAGCCCCAGACTGAAGCCAAAGACTGAGGCCACTCCTTGCCCAAGCTCTCACGGAGATTGGGTATTCTTGGCAGAACTGGGGCTCACATTTCCATCTTCTGACTCTTGGACTTCAGAGACTTAACCTTTCCTGTGGATGAATGATGTGTTCTAAATCATGTTGGTCTATCATGATCATAAGTGTGCCCTCAAGGCCAGAGAGCAAGAAGAAAGGAGGGGCAGGAAGGAGGAGACTTGAGGGAGGCTACCTGGGGTTACCTTGCAAACCTCAAACACAGCTGCAGCCTGAGCAGTCAGAAAGAGTCAGCAGCTTGGGGTTGGGGGGAGTCACAATACTTTCCCATTTAAGTGAGGAATCAGAAGAGCTTCCCCCAGGGAAAGGGACTGGGGTGGGCTTGAGACCACAGAGGGGCTGGTGGGCAGACATCTGCCTGACAAGAGTGACAGCTAATCTGTTCTCCTAATGGAGAAATGGAGTCTAACTCAAGGGGGCTGAATGTCTATAGTTCCTTCTCTCCCAGCTGCTTGACTTCATCTGGCACATCCCAGGCCTGGCATGTCCTAGAGGCCCATTCTGGAACCCACGGAGGCTCAAGGGCAGGAGGAAACACTTCCTGCCCTCAGAAACTTTCAGCCTGACCCATCCAGCTCCAGACACATCCATTGATGCCCCTGGCCCGGAGTCCTGGAGACAGACCCAGAGATGTTCAGGGTTGTAGACACTGTGGGCTAGGGGTGGACTTGTTGAGGTCTGGTGGAGGGGTGGGACAGGGATGAGGAGTAAATGGGGAAAGGTGACAGAAGAGCCATCCCTGGCATAGGAAGCACACAGCTGTGCTAGGAAGTGGTTTGAGCCTGGTGGGGGTACATGTGTGTGGCAGTGAGTATGGAATGGGGTCAGGTTGCTGAGGGCATGAGGGGTGGAGTTGGGGAGGAAGATGTTATTGGTGGGAGGTGGTGCTGTGGTCCAAGCCTCCAGAGACTGGGGGACCAGGCTGTGGAGGTGAACAGGAAGAGGCAGAGTCACGGGGTGACTGGGGAAACTATGTGAGGGGCTGGACCCACATTGGTTGGCTGGCTTTGGGACAGGAAGGGAGCAGAGACATTGTAGCTCGAGAGATCACATACCCTTGCATCGCAGCAGCATTTATTGAAACACAGATTGGGACAACCCAGCAGGCAAGACACCCACAGACAGTCATAACTGGGGGGGGGGGGAGGCAGGAAGTGGGCTCATGTTCTCCATCCCAGCAGCTCTGCAAAGGACAGTCCCCTCCTGCACCTGGTGAGGCAGCCCTGGAGCAAGCATGGAGTCTTTGAAATGTGTAAAGGTGCACTGAATGGCAAGACCTGTCCAAAGTGCCTTAACCAGGAGCTGGTGGCAAAGGGATTTCCAGGACAGTGAGCCTTTCTGCCCAGAGGTCACAGAGTCTGGATGGAGCAGGTTAACTCAGAGGAAGGCAGCCAGTCAGAGACGAGCAAACCACAACCAAGGATAAATAGGCAGGTGCTGCCCCTGAGGCCAGCCTCCTGGGCCAGGAGCAAGGAGCTGCCAGGAAGGGACTTCCTCTTGGGTTCTCGGTTGTGGGGGGCCCGGCTGGGTGGTTAGGATCATGCTTTGACCTGAAAAGGCCGGGCTTGCCTGATGTTCAGCTGCCCTGGGTGACTGTTAGTGTCCCAGAGAGCTTGGTGAATGATACAGATTGACCACAGGGATTTGTAGTTAGCCGAAGAACTGGGAATGACCCTCTACATGGAAGCCAGAGAACTAGGAAAAAACTCCCTAAAATGAGAAGGTGGAGGAGAGTGGCCGAGAGGCTTCCCTGCTGTAGGAACATCTGGAAGATTCCAGAAGCAAGCATACATTTTCCATTCACACAGCACTCAGTACTGGGGCAGGAGGAGGCGGACGCAGGCGGGGCAGTCGGCTTGGCGGGAGGCCCCAACGCTAAGCAAAGCGGACTGACCGACTGCTCCCGCAGCTGAAGCTGGAGGAGCGGGGCTGGCAGGGGGAGCAGGAGTCTGGGGCCATCACTGTGATGCTGCCCCCAGTGGCTGAGGGGCCAGAGACAATCTGGCGCCCCTGGGTGGTGCTGTACGTGAGGCCCCCAGAAGTGACGCCGCCACGGGAGCTGCTGACGCCTGTGGGAAGAGGAGACAGGCAGGGTGAGGAGATTGCTGTGATCTTGCCCATGCATGACAGGCCCCAGAGGGCATCAAATTGCAAAAGCTGCCACTTCCTCCTGGGGTCCTTGGTCACTACTGCAGGCTGAGTTCTTCAAGCTTCACAGCCCATCTCAAAGAAAGCCAAGACTCCCAGACCTATTGCCATGGCCCGGAGCTCCCCATGGCCACTAGAAAGGGGTGCTCCACTCTGGTCTCTTTACTTCCCCTAGCCATTCCCAGTGAGGAGCCCTGGCGTGGGGCTGGGAAGAGACAAAAAGCCTTGTCTCAGTGATGAGGTAGGCCAAAAGCTCAGCTTTGCCCACCACCAAAGCCATTTTTCTAGGGACATTTCAAGCAGATACTTACAGACATTCACGGAGCCCACACCCTCACACAGCCTGAGGGAAAAAAAAGCTCCGTTAGTACCAGGCACGGAGTTGGATTTCTTAAATAGATGGTGGCTTGGGAACAGAGAGGGTCATCTTGTGTCCTGTGTACAGGGTCTACTTCCTGAGGGAAGTGCTCCGCTAAATCTGCATTAAATGCTCACTCTCTTTCTTTTATGATTTGCCATCCACAGAGACCAGCCCTTCTGGTTTTTCAGCAGTGGAGAGTGAAATTATGATCTCCACACACTGCCTCCAGCTGGAGTGCCTGTGGTTCTGTCTTGGAAAGTGCCGATAAAGCTCACAGCAAGGAGAACAGAGCCAGGGAGGAGTAGGGTCTCCACTTTCCCCCTTGAAGTACTAACAGTGCCCACCCAACTTGCCCTCCAGAGTTAGGCACATCCAGGGCAGTCTGGCTGTAGACCTCCCCTTCCAGTCCCCACAAGGTCCTTCTTAGTCTCACCTGTGCTCCTCGCCCTCCAGCAGGCGCCTGTAGGTGGCGATCTCGATGTCCAGGCCCAGCTTGGAGTTCATCACCTCCTGGTACTCCTTCAGCAGGCAGGCCATGTCCTGCTTGGCCTTCTGCAGGGCACCCTCCAGCTCGGCCAGCTTGCAGCGGGCATCTGACAGGGCCGCCTCGCCCTGCTGCTCTGCCTCAGCCACAGCGGCCTCCAGCTTGGCACGCTATAGGGTAGAGATGTGAGGAAAAGGATAAGCCAGAGAAAGTATAGCTTTTATGCCAGGTCAGGCCCATGCTGGCTCATTAATAGGGCTGTGAAGCTGAGCGAGGAGATAGGTGGTTTTTCACCATCTCTTGTTCCTGGAGGTTGCAGGTGGCTAAGGAAGGGACTAGATCTCTCTTTTGGAAGTCAATGATCTGGCTCCTCCAGCCTGAATGCTGTGTAATATGGGGGAGTCCCTGTCCTCTCTCTGGGTCCCTCCTTCCTCATGGACAACTGTGAGGCCTGATTGGGGCCAGGCTTTTGTGCTCCTGGGGGCAGAGGGCCTGATGTTGCATCCTGCCTGTGCTGGATATTTGAGTCCTCCCTGTAACCTACCTGGCACTTGGCATTCTCGATCTCTGCTGTCAGCCTCTGGATGATGCGGTTCAGCTCGTTGATCTCTTCTTTGGTGTGGCGCAGGGTCTCCCCGTGCCGGATCACTGTGGCCTTCATCTCCTCACACTGAGGGGATGCAGAGATGCTTATGAGACTCAGGATGGGAGATCTACCCACTCAGTGTACCAATAGCTGTGCAGGTTGTATGGTGCTCAGCTGGTACAACCACCCTTGGCTGCTCTGCCCTGCCACCCTATTGTGAGGACTGCTGGTCCTTCTGTTACCATTCCCAGGGTAAAAGAAGGCGTTCTAATAGATAGCTCTCATGGCTCTCGCTGCCATGTCTAAGAGCCACTCACCTTGGTGCGGTACCAGGACTCAGCCTCAGCCCGACTGCGGCTGGCAACATCATCATACTGAGCCTTGATCTCGGCAACAACACAGTCCATGTTTAGGTCCCGGCTGTTGTCCATCTTGACTATCACTGAGGTGTCTGAGATGTGGGCTTGGAGAACACGAATCTCCTGCAGAGCCAACAGCCAGCACATTGCATCTGGTGCCTGATCTGACCCCGGTGTGCCCCCCTTCACAGTGTTCACACATTCACTCCCTGGGGGGCCACTGGTTCGTAATGTCCTGTGACTCCTGCCCTCACCACCTTCATTTACGCCCAGGCACAGTATAAAATGACAAAGCTGGAAGGGGCCCTAGACAACATCTGGGACAGCCTCTGACTTGACAAACAGGAAAAGCTTTGACCCAAAATTACCTGGCAGGGGGCTGGGCTTGGATGTAGAAGTATCACTAGTCCACTGAGTAAGGCCCTCCAATGACAGAATCCAGCCCCTGCCCCCATATCCCTTTACAGACCAATCTTCACACAGTCCAAGGTGCAGACATGTACACTAACACACGGAGGCACTTGCAGACACAGAAAGACCAAAGCCGTGCACCCGCCATCATTACGCATGCAAACACAGAAATGGCCCAAGCGTACATAACCCACAAAGTGTGCCTTGTACTGTGGGCCCCTCTTGCATGTGTACTTGTCATTTTTTACCTACACTGCACACTAGCAAATGTGTACACAGAGGTGTCCTTGCCCTGCTCCCCCATCTCCACACTTCCTCCCAGCCAGCCCTGGCTAGTGGGTGAATGCCCCTCACCTCTTCATAGAGGCGCTTCAGGAAGCTGGACTCCTCCACTAGGGCCTCCACATTGGCCTCCAGGTCTGATTTCCGCAGGTAGGCACAGTCCACATCCTGGCAGTAAAACAAGGAGGAGGAGCATGCTTGTGGGAGGGGCCAAAGGACTGTGCCCTGTTTGGCATGATGACTGTGCTCCGGGCTGGAGGGTGCATATGTGGGTCCCCTGCCTCCCCGCCCTGCATCCAGCCCCTCACCTTCTTTAGAACCACAAACTCATTCTCTGCTGTGGCTCTCAGAGCCACCTCCTCTTCATACCTGGATGTTGGAGAGAGAAGGGATGGAGCTGAGAGGTTGGACCTTGAATTCCACCCCAATTCCTGACCAAGTTCTTCCAGGGTTTGAAAAGGGACCGGCCCTCTCCTGATGTTAGCTTTTCTTTTCCGTTTTCTATTGGTGCATTATTCCTGGGCTAGCCCCTGTCCTGGCCTGGCTTTATTCCACCCAGTCCTTCTACCTCTGGGATGAGCTCAGGAATGCATATCCCATCCCCAATCTGAAATCACTTGTACATCCTAGATGTGGAGAGTGTGTACCATGTCAGGGAGAGCACAGACCCTATAGCAGAAAGGCAAGCAAAACGTGGGGAGCAGAGAGCTGTAGGGCTCACTAGGTCATTCTTTCCTCACTCCCCTGGGGGCAAGCTCCATGACTCACAGGGCCTCCAAAGGGTAAGGGGGGTCCCCATGTCTGAGGAAACCTAGGTCCCATTGGACAGCTGCTCTGAGCCCCAGGGAGTCCTGTTAGAGAAATCTTAATCTACTGTAGAGCACTGTGGACAGAGCTTCCAACCTTCCCTTGGAGTTGTCCCTGGGCCTGCACACTCACTTCTTCTTGTAGCCCTCCAGCACCTCCTGCACGTGGTTGAGCTCTGAGGCCAGCCGCCCGCTGTCGGCCTCCACGCACTCAGCCTCCCGCCTCAGCGTCTCGATGTAGCCACTGAACAGGGGTTCCAGGTTGCTCTCGCAGCAGCGCTGGTTCTGGTAGAACTGCCACTTGGTCTCCAGTAGCTTGTTCTGCTGCTCTAGGAAGCGCACCTGCGGTTCAGGGTAAAAGAAAGAGGCTCAGTGGGGAGCTGACGTTGGGGCCAGGTCTTCCAGAGCTCTGCCCTTGCCTGCTGGCCGAACAGGGCAGAGCCATGGGGTATAGAGTCAGGCCTCAAGGACCCCATTCCCACCCCCCAGGGAAGCAGTTGTGGGTGGGTGGAAAAGCGAGCAGGGCTTGGCTCACAGCCAAAGGTCTGGTTCAAATCCCAGTTTTGCTACTTTAAGTTGGACGAGTTGTTTAACCTCTTGTTTCTCATTTCTAAAATGGAGAAAATAGTGATATAGCTGTCGTGAAGATTGACCGGTTAGAACATGTAAGTGCTTAGAACAGTTCCTGACATGTAATAAACATAGTAAGTCAATTTAATTATTCTAATTACCAGTTGTCCTTCAATTATTCATTTATGCAACAAACACTTTTTCAGTATTTACTGTATGGTGCCAGGGCCTGTGCTAGGACCCACACACATGTATGTCTATGTCTGTGTCCTCTGACTATAAAGTTCATTCCATTATCACAGTCCTACTTAGGGGGAATGTGATAATAGAATGAACTTTATAGACAGAAGACACAGACATAGACATACAGGTGTGTGGGTCCTAGCATAGGCCCTTCACCCATATTACAGATGGGAAACTGGGACTCCTAAGGTGTGAAAGAACCAACTCATGGAAACTGATAGAAGAAGGATTTGATGTCCCTGAGTCCCCATCTTCTGTCTTTGCCTGCTTGCCACAGTGTGTCTGAGCAGCTTGTCTATTTGAGAAATGGAGATAAAAATACCTATCTCGGTGGGTTACTTAGAGGGTTAACTAAGATCACCGAAGAAAAGGTGATACTGGGAAGGTCACCTCATTGGTCCCCAGATCCCTGATCTCAGAACCCCATGCCTGGTTCTTTTATTCCATTAGAAAGTGGCTTTCAGCCCCCTTCCCCAGGCCCCGCTGAGGGGCAGCCTCCTCCCCAACCCCTGCCTGCATCAAGGGGTCTCCTCCTGCAAGCCAGGGCACCTCCTTGTTTACATTCCAGCCTTGCATCCACAAGGACACTGTCAAGCTTTGCTGGGTAACGTCACAGCTCCTCCTCTACTACTGTCTTTTGGAAAATAGTGATAAGAGCATTTATTGAGCACTTACTGTTTGCTAGCATGTTGCCTGCCCAAGCTCATTAATCCTCACACAAGCTGGTGAGACAGGTCCTGCTATCCTGCCTGAGGTGGTGCACTGCTGAGTGGCACCACAAGGACTTGGTGAGGCAGCACGCCCTGAGCAGTTTCCCACCACTTCTCGTGCTGCTTGGGCCACAAGCCTCAGAGCCTCCCATTCTCATCATCTTCCACTTTTCCCACACCCAGTGCCAAACCTGAGTTCTCGGGGACATCCCTGCTATTGTCATGTCACTTTAGACTACAAACTCAACTTCCAGACCACACCTGGCTCCCAGTAAACTTTGCTGGAATTAATGATGACAATGGATCCTTCCACCTGTATTGGTTTGTGTTTCTTTTCTTCTGCTGTCCCAGCCTGGTGGTCAGCCTGTCTCCCCAGCAGACTGCGCTGAGGGCTGCTCTGGACCATCGCGGGCCACACTGACCTTGTCGATGAAGGCTGCGAACTTGCT
The DNA here is from genome assembly GCA_007922755.1 of Pedetes capensis. Taxonomy (NCBI): domain Eukaryota; kingdom Metazoa; phylum Chordata; class Mammalia; order Rodentia; family Pedetidae; genus Pedetes; species Pedetes capensis. Next base: position 8,089 of record VMDO01015262.1, on the reverse strand, counting down.
GTTGAGGCACTTGATCTGCTCCTTCTCCTCGTGCTTCACACACTGCGCGTTGGGGTCGATCTCCAGGTTGAGGGGCGTGAGGAGGCTCTCATTGACGGACACGGTGGTGATGCAGGGGGGGTTGGGGCCACAGACGCCACCGGAGCGGTAGCCAAAGCTGCGTCCACAGGAGCCAGCGCGGAAGGCCCCAACAGCTATGCGGGGCCCAAAGGAGCCCAAGTTACAGAGGCTGCGGCTGCCAAAGCCGGTCAGCCCCCGGTAGCAGGACACTCCTCGGTAGGGGGCGGCACTGATGCAGCAGCGGTTGCCAGTTTTGGGAGCCACAGCTGAGCAGGAGCTGAAGTTCCTGGTGACCCCACATCCTGAGCTGATCCTGTAGGAGCGGCACGACATCATGTGGGCCTGAGTGGAGTCTGAGCGGCTATGGATGTTGGTGTGGGCTGCAGAGTGCAAGGCTTAGACTCCTTCTGGTCTCTCTGATCCTCCTTGGTCCTTTTATTGGTGGGGAGAGCTGGGGTTGGCTGCATTAAAGGAGTGAAAAGCCATTTTATGTTGTTTATGGGCTTGGGGAGGTTGCCAGCAACTCCCCAAGGACTCATCTTAAAGGTGAGCTCAGAGGCAACTCCAGCTCCGTAAAGTATTGAAGATGTTATTAGGGACACTGTGTGTTTGCACTTTTCATCTTCAAAGCTCTTTTACACACATTAAGCAATTAATTTTCTCACAGTGTCTGTGTGAGATGGCCCCAACCCACACTTGGAGACGGACTTGAACTCCACAACAATCTGGGGGTTAGCTGGGTTTGTGATACAGGTGGGACTGTTGAGCCAAGGGAGACATTCTTGGGTCACAGGTTGGCTGAGCCGTGGGGGTGGGGCATTGCTTTTGTCCCCCTGCCCCATGAAGAACACATTTGGCAGATCACTGTCTCAGGAGCTGACAGAACAGGCGCATCCACATTTTCCCAGGTAGGAAACCCTTTCAAGGTTTGCCTGGAAGATGGTATAGGACCAGTGGGGCCATTTGGACCATGTGCCCGCTAGACAGAGGGCTGGAGCAGATGGTCTCTTGGAACCTTCTGGATTCCAGCCCAGAGGGCTCTGTTCCAGAACCTTTATTTCTCACTCAGCAAAAGTGCAAACCACTGAAGTTTCAGTGGCCACATAATGACCACTTGTGGATATTAGGGAAACTCCCCTTCAGCCACTCTCTCCTATGTGGCTAAAACCTTGGGGAACCCAATCTTGGGATATTCTGCTGGCCATAAGCTTGCTCTGAGCCCCTTCCTTTTGCTCTTTGAGAAGAAAAGGGTCCTGTGAGTCTCTCTTCCTTTGGACACCCCAGCCAGAGGAGGGATCCATTCTGTTCACTAGCCCCAGCATCGTTGCCTCTAGAAGAGTGTTTAGGCTCTGCTCTGCACAAAGACAGGAGTGGATGATGGCTTACTGTTCTCTGAAGACCCCATGATTTCTGGCTTTCAGGGAGCTGGGAGCCTTGGCTTTTAACATTCCTGCTTCCCTGTGTGTCCTTGGGCCACCTATTAGGGTGGCTTCTCTTCTAGTGGTTATTGAGCACAAACCTTAAGGATGCTGCTCTGCCCCCAGGAAGGCTAGCCAGACACCCAAGGTGTCAGGAACATAAGAGCTGGTGAACTTCCTGGGAGGGTGACTTTTCCTCCTGAACCAAATGTTGCCACTGCCATTGCCCAAGTCCTTGGTTCTTGTTCTGGTTCTGTCTTCATCTCCATGGCCAGCCAAACTCAAGTCTTCCCCCAGGATCAGGCCGGTCAGGTTCTACCCTGTATTCCACACATTTCTTCAAGGAAGGTAGAGAGACCTCGGGCAGCTGGTGATGGAGGAGCAGGTGTTCACCAGCTGGCCTTGAGAGACATTCAGATCCTGCTCACTCATGGGAAAGCAGCAGGGGTTAGCAATCTGGGAAACAGAATCAAAATTGGAAGACCTGGTTCAGCGAGTACTCTTCCTAGCTGTGTGGCTTTGGGGAAGTTCTTAACCTCTGAGTCTGTTTCTTTGGCTGTAAAGAGGGATTCACTCTTACCTTCTAGAATCTGATTCCATTCTACCCCTGGCTGGGAGTGGTAAGTGGATAATATATGAGACTGTGCATTGGGGCCCATAAAACTCTATAAGAGGAAAGGGACAACTGCTTCCTATCAGAAACATCCCTTCCACCCCCTCACCCTGTAGAGTGGGCCTGTTCCTGCCCAACCCATGGTCTTCGCCTCCTTTGCACATTTACGACTTCTTTACCCTTTCAAGGCTGTGTTGATTTCACTCATAAAAATTCTGGGTGGAGTCTGGGGGTGGAGGGAGAAGGCTCTGCTAGGCATAGGGATGACTCCAAAACCCCAGCCCTAGGGGGGCTACCTGGGGTTCCGGGGTGGATTTTGGTGCTTTGGACAGTAAAGTCATTGTATTCAACAACTGCTTGTTGTATAAACCTGGAGCTGCGTGCTGAGGGTGCGAGGGATTCAGGAGGGGTATGGGAGGGGGAGGTCCCTGAAAACATCAGCAGCTCCTAGAAGCCCCATGCGCTCCTCCAGCTTGTTAAAGATGACTTGAAACAGCAGGGGCTGGAGGCTTCCCCCCACTGAGGCTCTGTGCCAACGGATTTCCCTGCCCCAACACACACTCACACGCATACCTCCCCAGCCTATCTTCCACCTGGAATTGGGCCTGGGCACTGAGGCTGGGGAGGGAGCCAGGGCTGGGGAGGGGGAGGCCTGGGGTTGGTGGTGGCTGTGCAACTTCAGAAGGAAGATGCTTGTCAGGGACCAGCAGGTGCTGAAGGAGGGTGTAAGCAGGTGTGGGGAGTGAGGATGGGCTGACTTAGCCCTGAGGGGTGCTCTGTGTGCAGGGAAAGTTTACCTCACCACAGCCACCAGCACTGAGCCCAGCTGGTGGGCCGCTCAGGATGACCGTCCACATGCAGCTTTGGGTTGGAGGGGCTGAGCAGAAGGGGAAGGGGACAGGGGCCTGGCTCCCCATGGCTGGTCCCAAGTAGCCCAGAGCAAGGGGGAAACTTGCAGCTCAGGTCAGTCTGGGTCAGCTGTCCTGGAGGGACCTGGGCCTCTGCTGCCTGGGTCTGTCCTTGGGAGGGATAGGGAGCACAGAGCCCTATGCCCAGCTCTACCTATCACCCAAACAGCCTGCTGGAGGGACTCAGGTCCTTACCATGAAGGTCAGGATCTTCAGGGGGGCCAGCGTGGGAGCCCGGTCTCCTGTCACTGGTCACGTCCTAATTCACTGCCCCTCTGCACACTGTGCATTCCCTGCACAGCCCCACTCTCCTTACCTCTAAGCCTTCTAGTTAGGCACAGCTTTGCCTGGAATGTTCCAGAACAGCTGCCTCCTCCAGGAAGCTGTTGTGAGCTTGGCAGAGGGCGGCTGCGATCTCTCCCCCTTGGTGTCTCATAAAATGCCTTCTTCAGGGCTTCCTCGGGGATTCTAGTTAACCCCTTTCCCCTCCTATTGTCCTAGGTGCTATCATTCATCACCCCTTTAGTCCTGTCCCCTCCTGGCTCCACACTTTTTGGGGTCTCACCCAGTCAGAGACCATCAACTCAACAGTTCATCACCCTCTTGTACTTTAAAATGCGCCCAAGATGCCACTTCTCTGGGGAAGCCTTTATGAACTAATGGAGAGAGAGAGCAGTTCTTCACCCCAGAGTCCTCGGCCATTTCTGAGACTCCCTTGAAGTCAGCTGCACTCCCTGGCACGGAGCGTGCTCCCTGGCTTCCTCAGAGGCCCATGTCACTCACACCTCAGTCCTGCCTGTGGCTGGGCCATCTTCCTCCTTTTTTCTATCTAAGCCTGGGTGTTTTGGGGAGCTTGCTCTTCCTCACACCAGAGCTTCACTACCTCCTTTCCCTTCTGTTCTTTCTTCTGTGTCTAAGCTCTTGCTGCTTCCAGGAAGACTCCCTGGGTTTGTCAAATTGTAGGAAAGCACTGATACTTTTCCTGGTCCTGCCCTTCCTGTCTTCAGAGCCATCTGTTGACCCTCCCAGTTTTGTATTTGTATCTACTTAGGCTTTTACTATCTATCCTAGCTGGTTTGTTCTTCCAAGTCAATTCTGACAGGCTCCCCACAGATAAGGCCTACCCCAATCAGGGCCACAGTGACTGCCTCCATGGCTGATTTACCTTAGATATAGCCTCTCAACTCTGCTGGGTACACTTTTATGCAACCAAACCTACACTGCCTGCCAGTGCTGGAACACAGTTCTTGAAAAGACTTCTTAGCCCCATGACCCTTTCTTTGCTTTTTGACAGACTCAGGCATGATTCAGAGATCCAATCAGGGAGGAAGAGAGTTGGAGGGACAGAGAGCAGCTGGAGGAAGGCCTGCCCCCAGCCCAGGGCATCGCAGGCTGGCTATTCAGCAGTGGCCAAGCTGCCCCCTGGCCTGCGCCCTGCTTCTTCTCATGGCTTCCTCACCAGGAACTACAAAAGACTCTACTCTCCTCCTGAGCTCTGTCCACATGCCCTCCTGTGGACAGGTTCCCTGGTGGCTTTGTGCTTCTGTGGGTGCTCTGGTCAGAGGACTCTGTCAACAGAGCTTCTCATTCAGAATTGGACTGCATTATCAGTTTTGAAATTTTTTACTTTATTTTTAGCAGTAGAACCATTTCCCTATATCTTGGGAGTAAAATAGCTATATAAAGCCACAAAATTGTCCTTTGGGGACATAAAATTGCCCTTTGGCAATTGATTCTAGAGCCCCGGGGGACACCAAAATCCAGAGATGCTCACATCCCTTGTATAAAATGGTGTAGTGTTTGCATATTACCTATGCACATCCTCCCATATAGTTAAGTCAGACACAATGTAACTACTATGTAAATAGTTGTTATACTATATTGTTTAAGGAATAATGGCAAGAATAAGAAGTGCTCAGTAAAGATGCAGGCAGTCTTTGTCCTTCAGGGCTCAGTTGAATCTGTGGATGTGAAACTGTGAGTACAGAGAATGATTATATCTTTATTGATATAGTTAGTTGTAGAACAGATGAGATGATCATGTCAGTCACCCTGCTTGCTATTGGCCCCTGGCCCCAGCCCATTCTCACCTCAGGAGAGCAATCCCATCCTAAATTAAATTGGATTGGGTCACTGCTCTACTCCAACACTCCATATTGCCCAGAACCTAATAACAATTGACAAGGTCTTGCTCTGCCTGTCTCAGTTGCTGCTTCTCTCACCTCGTCTCTTTTCCCTCTTTCCCTTGCTCTCAGAAACCATGCTGCTCCTCAGGAACATCAGGCATACTCCTGACTCAGGGCCTTTGCACAGGCTATCCCTTCTGCCTGATGCTCTCCTCTCATCCATGTGACTTGTTCCATCGCCTCCTGAGAGTCTTTGGTCAAATATCATCTCTGACCCTTTTTTAAAAAAAAATGGTAACTTGCTCTCCTACCCCCAGGCAGTCTCACTGTGGTTTATCTTTCTCTGATCTAGTTTTGATTCCCTAGCACTTGCAATCTTCTAACACTTTGGAATTCCTTTATTTATTCTATTTATTTATTCTTCATCTCTTCTCTCACCCCCAAATAAACTACACAGGAGTAGGCATTTTGTCTGCTTTGGTCATTGATGGATCCCAAGCCCTTACAATGGCATTGGGAATACAGCAGATGTTTAGTAAGTATTTGCTGATTTATTGAATGTATGCATGTGTATATAAATAAATGGTTATCTCACATTCTTTAGATATTTTCGGTTTGGCAGAAAATGACTTTTTGGGGAAGCCTTGGCCCTGGAGCCCCAAAGAACACATTCAGTTTGAAAACCGCAGGACTTAGAGCTACCCTGCCTTGTGGCTCTTCTCAGGGCTGTGGTGTTCTGATAATCCTTGGGAACAGGACTGGCAGAAATACGGGATGATACAAAGAGGGCTGTGTTGGGTTACTGAGAACAGAGGGGGGTTTCTTCTTTAAATTTCCTACTTATTGTTACAATATTTATTTTCTCAGTACAATTTTTATGAGGGAAAAAAAAGTAGTTTGGAAAGACTCTAAGCTTCCACCTCTCTTTCACCATGTCCCATGGCCAGACTTGCTGTTGTCAACTTTGGAAATCTCTTGCACTTGCTTCTGAAGCTGGCAGCCAGCAGAGGGCAGCAAATGCCCACAGGTGACCTAGTAGACCCCGGGCATAGCAGCAGCAGGAAAGGCTAAAGAGGCACCTGTGTGTGAGTAGTTCAGGATTATAGAGCTTTTGAAGCTGAAAGCCATCCACTGACTCCTGCACCCACCCGAGGATGGGGCAGACTAGCTGGATTTCTGGCCACAGCCATTGTTTGTTAATAATAAAAATAGAAATACCACCACCACCACCACCATCAAAATAATAGCAACCGCTTTTTGTGCAAGTGCACCTACTGTGTGCCAGGCTGCATACTGAGCACCTTAGCTACATTATTGTGTTTCATATCCACAATGATTCTTGGAGGTAGGAGATACATTTCTATTTCACTGATGGGACAAGAGGCTTATCAAGATTAAAAGACAGAAGAGCATGGGTGCAGGGAGCCTGGGCATGGAAGTCAGAGGACTTCCATTTCCATCCTTGTTTAACCTCTCTGGGCCTCCAGTCTGTCATCTGTCAAGCGGGAAATAATAAAGGAAAGTTTTTCCTCCCTGGCATTATGCTTGGCCAATTTACATTACAGACAATTATCAATATGATTCTGTTTAGGTCTATTATTTTATTATTTGTTTTCTTTTTGGTCCTTCTGATTTCTGCTCCTTTATTGCCCCTTCTTTGAATTACTCAAATATTTAAAAATATTTCTTTAAGTTGCTCTATTGACTTTTGCAACTAAGAATTGACTTTTGAGTACACTCTGTCTCGTTTTTTAGTGGCTATTCTAGAGATACAATGTATAATCATTCCCAGTCTACTTACAGCTACTATTTTTTTGTTGTTTGTTTTGTTTTGTTGAAACACTTGCTATGCAGCCCAAACTGGCCTTGAACTGGCAATCCCTCTGCCTCAGCCTCCTGAGTGCTGGGAGTATAACTGTGTGCCACCACTCCCAGGTAGAGCTAGTATTTTAACACTTAATTTGTCCTCTTCCTCCTGTGTTATAGTTGTCATAGAAAATGCATCTGCATATATTGAAACTGATGAGGTTATTGTTTTTGTTTTCAACAGTCATTTATATATTAAAAGATATAAGAAAAGCAATCTAGTGTTTTACATTTACCCAGACACTTACTATTTCTGTGGGTCATCATTCATTCCTGGCATTGCATGTTTCCTTCTTGTGTCACTTCCCCTCATTCTGAAGAACAAAGGCCTTTCTTTCAGAGCAAGTCTACAGGTGACTGATTCTCTTAATTGTCCTTCACTTGGGAACGCCTGTCTTTGTTTTGTTTTCTTTTTGCCTTTGCTTCTAGAGGATATATTTGTTGGTTACAGAATTCTGTATTTAAAGGGCTGAGGGCACAGTTCAGTGGTAGAGGGTTTGTTTAACATGTGTGAGATCCTGGGTTCAATCCCCAGAACCACACACACACATACACAAAACAAAAGAACAAAAACCTCTGTACTTACAATTCTTTTCCTACATCCCCCCACCCTAGCACTTTAAAGATGATATTCCTCCTGCCCCCGCCATCTTCTGTCTTTTATGATTTCTGGTGAGAAATCTATGGTAACTTGAATTATTATTCCCCTTATGCAACGTGTCAGTTTTCTCTAGCTTAAACATATTTTTCCAGTCTTCTTTTTTATTTATTCTAATAATTGGATAATTTCTATTAATTAGTCATTGAGTTATTGACTATTCTTATTTAATTTTTATTGGTAATTTTAATGTATAGATTATTAATGGGTCTCATCATGACACTTCCTTACATGTATTTCACTGTACATTGTTCATGTTCATTTCTCCCTTACCCTTTCTTGACACCCCTCCCTGACGCCTCCCTCCCCACCAACAATCTCCCTTCTACTTGCATGCCTTGTTTTGAGTATATCTATTTATATATTTACACCCTGATTTTGAGTTTATTGACTCTTTTGTCTACTTCTTTTTGCATTGGAGCCCATCAATGATTTTTTTT